>CAUYRT010100698.1:0-123711 GCA_963574885.1 Lepilemur ruficaudatus | reverse complement strand
GCAGAAGGATTGCTTGAGCCCAGGAGTCTGAAGTTGCTGTGAGCTGACACCACAGCACTCTAGCCCGGGCAACAGAGTGAGACTCTGTCTCAAAAAAAAAAAGTTTAACTGTAGCATATGAGCTGTGCTTAGGTGGGTTTTTTTGGCCGAGACACTAAGGATCAAACAGCAAACGCAAAAAACTTTTAAATTAGATTCTGAAATATTTGTGTGTGTATGTGGATATATGTATGTGTGGGTATGTGCATAACACACATATACATACATGGAAATGGCATAGAGATGCAGTGATTTGTGAATTGGAAACCATGAGAAAAGCAATCATTGCATGGTTGTCATACTTTCTAGCATGGAGCTGAGTATCTGACATGAATTTGTCTATCTTCAATGTCGGGAAATATTTTGGGTAATGAACTCTGATCCCTTGAGTGTCTGGACTTAACCTCTGGCCCCTCTGCGTGGGCAGAAGGGAGACACTTGAGCTTAATACACTCTTTCTTCTAGCTGATTGGTAGTTTGATAGAATTTTATGTTGATATTAATACGAGAGCCTGTGGGTTAAATCCAGTTAGTTTTGTTTTGTTATTTAGCTTTCATACATCATTCTGGCTTGCCAGCCCTCTTGAAAATTGGGAAGAAGGATGGACAGAGATTTACTCCTCGTTGCTATAATAGCAGGCCTTCCATGTAGTGCACCATGCTCCAGCCACACTGGGCTTCTTTCTCTCTGTCCCTCTGAGTACACCAAGCTATTTCCAGGCCTGGGGTCTTTGTCAGGCTGTTCCCTCTGCCTGCTATGGTCTCTTCTGTTCTCTTTTCCTGGCTAACTTCACAGGTCTCAACTGAAATGTCCTTTCACAGAGAAGCCTTTTGTAACCCTCCACACTCCACCCCCTTCCATCTGAGCTATGTTCCTCCTCCATATAGCGCCCTGCTCTTTTCACCGTTTATAAATCTCCATTTGTCTATGTGGTTGTAAGGATCTGACAGACCCTGGGGAAGAGAACCACATTTGTTCATTCATTCATTCCTTTAAACAACAAATACATGTTGAGTGTTTACTTTGAGCTGGGCTCTGTGCTAGGTGCTGTGAAGCAAAAACAGACAAGATCTCCGGCTTTATGATATTTACAGACTAGTGAGGAGACAGATGTTCAGTTGTTTATGACTCATGAAGCTGACCTAGTCAGGGAGTTGAGCTGAGATTTGAAGGATGAGTAGAAGACAGTCAGATGAAGGAGGGAGGTGGAAAGGAATGTTTGCTCCATGACCACACAGCAGAGCCAGCATGTGTAAATGCCTTGCGCTGGGAGAGAGGAGGCCCCTCCCACTGCCTGGGAAGGGGAGTCAATGTGGCCAGAGCTCAGAGTGTTAGGTGCTGGCTAGTGGGAGATGAGGCTGGAGGTGTAGGTAAGAGCCAGACCCCAAGAAGAAATGAGTGCCATAAAGTGCTTGGGTACTAAAACAGAGAGGAGTGAGTACAATTGAGCAGTTCAGTTGTTGATTGAATTAGTGCACAGGTAAGTGAATAACTGGATAGCTAGTCTAGAAACTTAGCTTCTTAGAGAGAAGATAGATGGGATGTCTAATAGACAGGTGGTGGTTGTTTAATCAGGAAGGGGCAGAATGGATGTTGAACATTTCAGACACCTGCACACTCTGCACTTCCTAAAACCGGCCACAGTAATAAGTAGCCTGTGAGCCTGGAGATGTATTAAGGAAGGATGGCTCTTCCCCCTCAAGCTTGACTGAAAAAGGAACGGCCCTCGCCAGGATTCCACAGTCCCTGAAAAGAGGAGGATTGTTGCCTGTGGAGGATTAGCTGAAATAGGTCTGTAATGAGCCCGCCCCGAGTCATTGACAGCACTTTGGCACTTAACCGTAAGGAGCGAGACTGATTCCCTAGTTCGTGCCTCGCTAGTGTACCTCAAGGCTTCTGAGGCGAACAATCCTAATAAGTGCCTTTTTTTCTCACCCTCTGCTGCGTTGAGGCTGACTGAAAGCCTCTTGCCCCTGAGTTGATAACTCAGGTCACGCGCAGATTGCAGCATTTTCTCAGGCGCACGATTGAAATCTAAAGCATCCTTGGGGAAAGCTCCCCTGCCACCCAATGCCACTCTTAAGAGTAGAGGGACTTTTTCCCCATAGCGTTTGTCATAGTTGATTCCTGAAAATTACAGCTAAGAAATGTGAGAACCTACTGCCTGCCCTGCAGGTGAGTGTTTTGTTTGTTTGTTCTGTTGTTGTTAATGGACAAGGTATTCAAGAAAGGAGCCTCCTGTCACCCCGTGCTTGGTGTCTCCTCTGTCCCTTTGCTCACTGGGAACTTTTATCTTTCTTTCCAGGGTCGTGTCATCCAGGACGCCTTCACCGGTCATGCTAGACCACCATGCTCCCTCTCCTTCCTGATCTGCCCATAACTCTTGCATTTTGGTTTTTGATTATATTGTTTGTGCATTTTTTTTCAGAAGCATAGGTCTTTGTTCTTCAACAAGATTACAACTTGGTGGTAGGCTGCTAAGTATTTGTTGAATGTGTTGATGACATGTCAAACTCAAGGACAAGGACCAAGTTATATCCTTCTTTGTGTGCTCCTACTGTACTGAGTCCATTGATGGGATCATAAGAAAAGTCAGTAAATATTTTTGAAGCAACTTAAACTGAAGTTAGATTGGAAAGCAGTATAACACAGTGAGTAAGGGCATAGAATATGAAATCAGGTAGCTCTAAGTTGCCAACTAAGTACATGAACAAGTTCAGTAATTTCTCCGTGCCTCAATGTCCCCTTTTGTAAAATGAGGATTGTAGTAGTTTACATCTAAAAAGCTATTGTTGAGATTGAATAAGGTAATGCCTGTGCACAAGGCTAGCCCACACCTAAAATGAGTTGCAGAGGAGGCTGTGAATGATTTAACTGCTCAGGAAGGTTGAGGGTTTCAGTAGGGCTTAGAGATTGTGAAAGCAAGCAAAGAAATGAACAATTGTGCAGGGGGTTTAGAATCAACCTGACAACACAAGGCCTTCAGGAACCATTCCCAGGTGAGTGACAGGCAAGAGATGGTGTAGGGGACACCAGAAAGCCAAACAAGGCAGATGGTACAAGCTGCCATTTCCCAAATTCATACCCCTGCTACCAAGCCAATGCAGTTATTCCCTTTTCACCCTTTTTCCGGCCTCTTACAGAAGATGCTGATGGGCTTTTCATCTGATGAACGACTGGTGGTCGTTTGGCCCTGTTGAGCCCCTCTAAAACCCTTACTAATCAAGAGCCTCAGTCTCTGATCCTCTGAAAGACCCCTGCGCATTTTAACTAGAATTTAATATTATTGTTTTGCTATTTATTTTTATGACTATCTTTTCTTTAAATTAAGCCATAATGGTTTTTCCATTAATGGTTAGTCATATAAAGTTTCCTTTTAAATGTATTTCTAGTAAAAAAAAAAAACAAAGAAAGAAAGACCTTAATTAAAAATGAAGTAAATAATCGAATGAGAGGTTCACGGCTAAGTAGAGTATCCTGAAGGTGGGACACCAACGGTTGATTAGAAAAATGTGGGCTGATGATTAGAAGTGACTGGGTTCTATATATGTCAGTTCTGCCTTTAAGTAGATATGCAACCTCAGAAATTCATTTGACCTGCCTGAGCCTCCCATTTTCTGATCTGTAAAGTATAATGAGCCGGACTAGAGAGAATCACCATGGCACCATGGTTCTGTCTAGCTTGCATGTTCTGACATGTGGTCAGCGGAGGTGTCAGAAAATCCTCCCTGGTGGTGGTAGTGGTGGAGGGCTGCCTCGGCTTGGGGACCTGTTCTGCAGGGAGGTGGGCAACATCAAGGCTGAACAGACACACAATGCCAGGGACACAATCCGTGTATTTATTTCCTGGCTATACTTATTCATCTTCAACAGCCTCAAGTTGCCATCCTTATTTTACAACTGAAAGCAGTTTTTTCAGATACTGAAACTTGGAATTGTCAAGTAAACTGACACCAACATGTGGTCAATTCACACTTTTTTTATTTTCCCTGATTTTGGTTCCTTAAGACCTTGGAAAAACAACATTTTCACCCCTCTTACAGAAGATGCTCTAGGTGGGTCCAATTCTCTATCTTCTGTCTATTGTGCCAAGAGCTCTCACTTACCAGGCTTTTAGCATGTACCAAGCACTCTGCAAAGCACTTTAAGCATATTATATTGCTTAATCTTGCAACAATTTGAAGAGGGAGATATTGCTATTATCCCTATTTTGCAATGAGGCAACTAGGGCTCAGACAGCTTAAGTGATTTGCTTAAGGTCACATAGCTTATAAGAAGTAGAAACAGAATTCAAATACAGGTCTGTTGGATTCCAAAGCTCATTCTCTGAAGCCATTAAATTATACATTGTTAGAGTTTTTCATATCAGTTCTTTTTACATGTTAAAGCAAAAATCATGGAGTCAAAGATCAAAAATTGAGAGTTTCTTTTTTATTTTAACTTAAATGCATTCCAGATATGTTAACAGAGAGGAATGCTATCAGGTTATTAAAAATAATAAGTATGTGAGCCATGCCAATGCATGAAAATGTTTATGTGCAGTACTATTTGTGAAAACCAGTGCAAGAGGGAATGTACATAATAATTGCAACTCTGCTATAGCATTTTACACATACATTGGCAAAAACTGTATAGAATTTGAAGGATGCAGATTGTTTAGAGTTTAATGTGTTTTAGATTCTTCCTTTCCTGCAAGTTACTTAACACTTAAATATACACGTTTATATACAGGATTAAGGAAGTTTTTGAAAAAGTGAGTAAACTTGGAATAATTCTTGAGGGAGTCTAGCCATGGCTAGACTTTTGGACTGACACATCAGGGGCCTTTGCTCACTGGGAACAAAGTGAGCAAGTGATTCTTGTTTGAGACCAGATTGAATTAAAACTCTCTTCTGAACTCCCCGTCCTTTATCGACCTGAGTCAATTACATTGAATCAGAATTTGGAGAGAAGATTCCTCTTCCTAGAAGCTCATAAACATTTTGGGTAACCAGTTTCAAGAAAAATGCACATGTACACATACATAATACTTTGCAAACAATTTCAGTAAATCCGTGGGTCTCTGGGCAGGTGAAACACTCTGCTAAGAAAAAGCATTCCGAAGTTCCAGCTTGGATGGTTGAAATAAAGTTAGAGTGAACCCGAAAGGGTCTGGCCTCACTGCAAGAAGGCGGAGATGTTCATCCTGACAACCTCTGCCATGCCGAGGTTTTTCAAAGGACTTCCAGGACTGTTTCATCTTCACAAACGCCCTCCAGGCTGGACAGAGCAAATGATCCTGTGATTTTAACAGTGTAGATTCTGGAGCCAGCAGCTGGAATTTAAATGTCAACTCTGTTATGTAAAAGTGGGCATGTTACTTAATTTTTCTAAGCCTCCATCTCTTCTTTTGTAAAGTGGAGATGATAATAATGACAGTGATGATAATGGCTGTGAAAATTCAATGACACATGTTATTTAAGCACTTAGCACAGTGCCTGAGAGGAAGAAAACTCTAAGTAAATGATAACACATTTGTTTAAGATAACACATCTAGTAATAAGCAGGGTTGAGCTTTTATTTCAGCTCATTCATCAACTCCAAGTCTACTTCTTATAATTTATCATAAGCTATAATACATGTATTCATTCATTTTCGATTATCTATCTACTGTATATAGCTATATATTTTCCCTTTTTTCCCCTTTCACATATTTTTGGGATCTTTTCAGAGAAATTAGTGAACTGAACAGGAAGTATTCCCATCAATAAATTTTATTTCATAGCAAGGTTAAAAGCTTTTTCCTAAGACACACTTGTAAAATTTTGTCACTTAAATCAAGGACCATATGCCCATCTGGGATAAAGCTTGCTAATAATTTATGTAAAATTGCTGGTGATTAATCCAGCCCCATTCTCTGCCATGTTCTCTCCCTTGTTCTCTCCAAGGGCCTCCTTCCCTGCCCTGCCCCTCCCAAATCCTACAAGGTGGCTTCCTTCCCACCCTCTTCTCATCTTTCAGATCTGGGTTCAAAGGTTACTTCCTCCACCTTCCCTAATCCCCACCTTGACCTCAGTCTTCCTCCGCTGCCTGAGCTAGCGCAGAACTGCATTCCTTTCCTTTATTGTCCTTCTCTCTGTGTGCAATTAACTTGGGGGATTATTTGCTTCATATCTGTTTTCCCCATCGGACTGTAACAGACAAGAAAGCAGGACCTGTATACTGTATGCTCCCTCCTGGACTTAACTTTTGGTTGAATAAACAAATCAGCCATTTCATCTGGGCACTGACTCTGTGCCCGGCTGCTAGGGTAGAACATGCTCTCATCCTTACAGCAAATTTTCAGGTAGGTGGCATTTTATTTATGTTATACTCCAAGGAAGAGGAGGGTCAGAGGGGTTAAATAACTTGCCTCAGATGACAGGGTAGGTCAGTGACAGAGGCCCCACCGCCTCTGTGACCTCTCTCAAGTCCCAGGGACCCTCAGGCGGTGAAAGACAAGAGTCTGCGGACCCCTGGAGAGCTGGAAGTGGGATTCCTGGAGTTCTCGCCCCAGACTGCAGCAGTCAGCCTATGAGCTGATTAGAAGAGCAATCATCAGAAATCAAGTCTCCCTGACTAAGGAGGTGCCTGAAATTGAGATGTCACTTATAATCTTTTTCTTCCTGGACTATCTGCATCAAAATTCCAATGACTAAGGAATCATTTTCATTTTTCTCAGGGAAATCTAAACACTTGAACTTTAAAAAAAAATTGTCATCGGTAAGAAGGGTAAAATAGGTTTCAGTATTAACTTCTTAATGATTTCTGAAATGCGCAGATCTTGCTGGAGCAGGTGTGCACAAATGGATGATTTCCAATGTCCTCTTAAAATCTGGGAGCCTCAGTGGCTATAAAAATAAAACTCTAAATACAAATTCATCCTGGCAAAGGCTGGGTAGCCATTCTGGATTGGACCAAAGTATCGAATTTGGCTCAGACGCAGAGCACCAATGCTGTTCTCCAAGTGGTGGACTTCTTACATAGAGACTAAATGGAATCATGAGATTGTAATTAGTTGTAATTATAGGAATAGCGTCTTCTGTTTTTGTCTCTCTGCTGAGGCAATTGCCTGGGATGGTTTTGGAAAAATTCGTTCCTGAGGCTGAGAAGGGCTTTGAAAAGGAAGGTTAATAGTCAGTTCTCAAATACCCAAGTTATACCTTCAGACAAAAAAATGAGTTGCTTTTAGAGTTATTCATTTCAAAGGCTTTTTATTTCCTGTCCCTTAAACTGAAGTTGTTTGGTCCTGCCGGGGCTTTTGGGAAGCAAAGAGGCCAGTTACTGGGTGCAAACCAGTTTCATAGTTCCATTGCTGGGGGAGGGACACCATGGCCAAGGTAGGAATGCTAATTAGACCAGAGAGATGTTTGTTCCTTTGAGAAAGCTGGGAATAAGAACCTCCTGCTTACATACCAGGCACTTGGCACAACCACTTTTTTCTCTCTTTTCCAGTTATGCGTTTTGAATGTGAAACTCAACTCCTACCAGGATGTCTGGAGCACGTCCACTATGGGATACTGGTTTTGCTCGTCTGTCTCCTGTCTCATGGCTGGATTCCATTATTCCATTATTTCCCTCCACTCAGTAAGAGAATTCTTTGGTAAAAATATCTATCACTTTTCTCCTTTTGTAAGCCCGTTTTTTAAGATATAGAGTTACATGAACCCTACCAGGCCTGTGTATAGAAAGTTCTAGTAACCCCTTAGCCTAGGCAAATGTACACTCAGGCCCTATTGAGGAATAGAAACGTTGAAGACAGGTTCAGAAGGTGTCTACAGCTTCTCTCGGAGCCCTCTAGAAGGATGGTCTGTCTTGTGAGATTTTTATTCCTAAAGTAATTAGAATAACAAGAAACAATTACATAGCAATTATTCTGTGCCAGTCAGTCAATCAACAGAACTTTACTGCATGCACACCAAGTTGCTGGCACTGTTTGAACCAGCAGGAAGAAATCAAGGAAATTGTTCCTGATTCTGTCCCTACTCTTGTGACACTGTGTCACGATGGGAAGCTGGGCTTAAGTGTTTGAAGTTCTGCGTGGTGGAAAAGGAATTAGCCTTGCTCAGGCACTCTGGGAATCAGAGCTAGGGAAGAGGGAGTGGAAGTGATAGGGAGGTGGATGGGGTTAGGCCAGTGGTTCCCCAGTGCGGTCCCAGCCAGCAGCCCCAGCAGCACCTGTAACTTGTTCCAATAGGTATAGGGCAGGCCCCATCCTACACCTACTGAGTCAGAAGCTCTGGGGGTGGGACCCAGCAAGACAGCTCTCACAAACTCGCCACTGATTTGTATGTGCGCTAAAGTTTGAGAACCACTGGATTTGACATAAGGAAAAATACTCCACCCAGTAGAGTTTTCCAACAGCAAAATGAGCCACCGCAGCAGGTGGTATAGCATCCTCTATCACTGGGTGTATGCAAACAAGACCGCTTGGAGAAGGAATGAAGGGTTTGGACTTCGGCATTTCCCAAGCTTATTTAATGATGAAATACTTTTATAATTATGAGGTGCTGACAGGACACCAATAAGGGCTTGTAAAGTAGTGGACAATTATGCATTAGATAAAGTAGATTGCAAAAAACGCTCCCAAAAGAAATCCTTACTGCCAGAAATTATCCAGAGCTATTTTTTATACTTTATAGTTTACACACAAAACAAATTAGAGTAATAAGATCATTTTAACTTATTAATGTGAATATCACTTACATAAACACCCCCTTCCTTATTCCTACCTCCTCCCCCCAAATACCTGTTATTTATCACGGATGGGAAAACCAAATGCTCTGGTGTTCCTTCCAATGCTTGACAATGTACTCTAGGAAAATGCTGGAGTGTATCAACAATTGTATTTGGGATCTCTTCGCCCTCTTCCACAACCTCTTCAAATCTCCGTCACCCCCCTCCTTTCCTCTTTTCCAGGCAATACTCCATCCTTGCCTCCAAATCCGCGAGGACGTGGGTGCTGTGCCTTCATCTCTCCCGCCCCCATCCCCAGCCACCATAATCTTCCCAGTTTTTTCCTGCATTTGTGCCCAGGTCCAGGCCTTTCTAGCCTCTATCCACCCTTCTCAGCCCACGTTCTCCCCTCAGACAGCAGAGCATCCGTCTGCTCAGGAACCCGGCTGATGCCGTAGCAGTGGCTAATGAGTTACTGGTTCATCTCTTGGGTAACCTGTTTGCTTTTTAACTGGAACCTTCTGGAACCAATGCCTGTGAGAGGGAGAGTTTTAGATAGTCAGCCTGAGGGAAGGGCACCGTGTGGAGAGAATTTCTCAGTGAAGTCTAAACCCAAGCCATCTAGTATTTTCCAGAGAGGTTTTTCCCTGGAGTTCCACCTGCCTCGGGAACTGACACGGAAGGCGAAACATAACCACCGACTTGGCCTGACTTTGATACGCAGAAGACAGAGCATGCTCTTGCTGCGGTCCCGTTACTCAGGGCTTCTCAACCAGCTACCTCCTTGGGGTTATAATTCTATTTGCTTTTTCCCCCCAGCGGAGCCAGAGGGCAGGGGGGACAGCAGGAAGAAGACAGGGAGACAGGGGCACTTTGCTCTGCTTTCCCCTAGCTACTGCATGTGAATGGAGACCTGTTTATGGTCACTTATTGTCCCCCATAATATTTGGGCCTCATTTACGGTAGGGATTAATATGATCTAGAGGCAGCTCGCTGGGTTCCTTTGTGATAATCTAAAAATAAACAAAGCCCAAAGGATCCATTTCTTTTTCCTATTAATTTGAAGGAAGGCAGATGGTGCCCAATAACCTGATTTGAATTGCCAATAAAGCTCGTCATTTTTTTGCTAAGCACTCGCCGTTAAATTTTAACGGATGGCGTCAGGTGGTGCTGAATGAGCTCCCAGAAAGGTTACCCTGGGCCCGGGGGCGGGAGAGCAGGGAGAGGGGGAGCAGTCAGTCTGTCTCCACACAACCGCCCTGGGAAGGAAGAGGGTTGGAGGGAGGAGAGAGGCTGGGGAGGGCTCTGAACACTGCTGGGACTGAGGGAAAGTGTGCAGACAGGGGTGAGCTGGTAGGAACGTGGTGTTTTCCAAGAAGCTGAAGGAGCCCCAAGTTGTAGGTTTGAGATGTCTCACGTTACTACCTTTCTGTCACTCTTGGGTGCTCAGGAGGCAGTCAATAAATGCTGGCTGAACGAGTGATGCAAAGCCTCAATGGGTGGAAAGTATGACACGGTAAGGCGGGGAGAAAGTAGGACCAAGACAGGGAGAGGAGGTGACCTCCCACATGGCAGTGCAGGGATCAAAGGAAAAGGGCTGGGCTTGGGGACTTGGGCTCCAGCCCTGACTCTGATATTCCATCACGAGAACGGTCTTGTAAATCACCTGGTGGAGGGAGACGGGCACACATTGCTTAGGTGGCTCATCTGCTTCATCTGGGACTGGAACCCAAGACTCTGAACCTTCCAGTGCCGCTTTCACAAACGCCAACGAGCTTTCTCCTTGCTTCTGTGCTTGGTTAATGGTTTCTTAATTTTTCTAACTCAAAATGGTTAATTCTGTTGATTTTTTAAAATGTCAAAATTAAGTGGCTGAACGGGAAAATCGATAAGGTTCTTTCAACTCTAAAATTCTGCAGTGTATTCTATGATGTTTGTAGAGGGCCAAGTTTTGTTTTGTTTTGTTTTGCTAGGACAGAACGCCAGGGTCCCCAAGCCAGTCTAACACAGGTAAGGGCGTGAGAACATCCTGCAGGGCCATCATCCCTTGAGAAGAATAAATTGCGTCACTGCCATCTCAGCTCCTGGAACCAGACATCTTGCGCTAATGTGCAGGACTATGATAGCTTTGACCTGCTTGTTATCCACTTCCGCTATTTCTTTCTGCTCTCCCCATTCTCAGTCCATGTGCTGATGGTCAGGCTGACCTTGTCACCTGGGGTGGACACCTGCCTCACGTTCAGCCAGTTAGATTGTTCTGCACCCTCCCACCGCAGTGCTTGGTTCAAGAATGAGAGCTCAAGCCTGATGGGAATCAGCCTCAGGACTTTTGCCAAAACAATTGAGAGCGAGACTCTCTCTTTTCACTGGAGTCACTAAACAACAGGCATATAAGCTTGAAGTTGCAGGTGGCCATCAGCTCTTGGGGGCATCGTGGGCTGAGAACGAAGCCAACACAGAGGAAAACAAAACTGAAAAGTGGAGAGAGGTGAGTTGCTGGTGATGTCACACCTGAAGGGAGATTTGCTGCTGGACCTTTCAGTCCAATGAGCCAGTGATTTCCCTCTTTTGCTTTTGTTTGTTTTAATTGGGTTTTTGTCACTTGCAATGAGAAATGTCCCAACTAACAGAGCCACCCTGGTGCTCAGGGTGAAGTGCAGGGTCAGGAGGAAGAGAAAATGCAATGAGCAAATACAGTGAGCAACAGCATACAACCTGCTGGGCTTGGAAAATCCTGGCAGGCAAAGGAAGAAGGCTTCAGCAGCTCTGCTTCGTTACAGCTAAAATACAACCGGCCAGATTATACTTGACCTTTTATAGTCACAGCGGGAGGATGGCATCGTGGGAAAGCAGAATCCTCAGGCAATTGCATAAGAGTCATCTAGAAAGTTTTTTTTTAAGAATTCAGATTCCGGGCTTTACCCAGATCTACAGTTCAGAGTCTGAGAGTAGAGGCTTGGAATTTGTTTTCTTAAAAGTTTTCTGGGTTACTCATTAAAGTTTGACATCCACTGTCATAGCACTAAGAGCTCAGACTTCGAAATGAGAAAATCTGGGTGTGAATCTAGTCTCTGTCATTTACTGTCTTTATGGCCTTGGGCCAGTAACTTAACCTCCTCCAGCCTCAGTTTTCCTACCAGTGATATGAGACCACAATGCCTCATAGTTGTGAGAATAAGCGAGGTGAGGTATGCATGTAAAGTGCTTAACAGTGTTTTCTTATATAAGAAGTTTTCAGTCACTATTATTATTATTAAAACCTACAACTACGAAGGAAGGGGGCAGACCTAAGAAAAAGCAAAAAGAACGGTGAACACCATGAGTTAGGTGCTCCTCGGCATTGATGACACAGTATGCATAGTGGTTAAGACTGAAGTCTCAAGGAGGAGCACTTGAATGCCTGAATCAAAGTCTGATTCTGCCACTTACCAATTCTGTGACCACCTACTGCATTGCATTGTGCCTCAGTTTTCTTGTCTGTAAAATGGGATGAATATTGGTACTTAACTCACAGCTTTTTGGGGGGAGGGTGGTGATGACGTGAGACAATGAATGCAAAGGACATAGGTGATACTTACTAGTTTTATTATACCCATTTTCCCCTTTTCCAATGACCCGAATGCTTGTCCTTTATGCTTCACTGCCGCATAGCCCTATTCCTCTGAGGTCCTCCCCCTCTAGCCCCTGCCCTTGCTATTAAATAGAGAAATCATATACAGAGAAAGGGCTGCCCACTCTTCATCTTCCACTTGATCTGCATCCCCCAGAGAGGGCCCCAGGGTGGGGGACAGTGGAGAGGGGAACGCTCTGTGCTACGGGCCCTGTTTTGGGGCTCTGTTCTTATGCTGGCAGCCTACGTGCTTGGAGAAATGTCTGGAACTTCAAGTTGACATTTGCAAAGTGTCAAGGCCCTGAGCGTTTCCTTTCTATCAGAACCCCAGGAAACCTGGGGGCCCCACGTTTTAAACAAACGAAGAAAAAGCTGCCGTCTTTGAGCTGTAAGTCACGCTGCTGATGGAGCACTCTGCTCCTGCCTGCTGGAGCTATGTAGGTATTGAACATGCAAGGATCTGTTCAATACAACTTTTCAAATGAAGAAAAAATTAGCAAGTCCTATTAGGGAGAAATTAACTGCAGGGGCAAAATGGCTGTGTTTGGCAGCGCCACAGAAGTGCTTGGAAGAGTTTGAGGAAACATCTAAACCCCAAATAGAAGCTGGGCCTCATCTTCCTCATCTATTAAATTAGGTGATCTTTTAATGTTTCTTTTAACCCTTATGTTCCAATATTCTTAGATTCCAGATTCTATGAGGTTATCCAAAGTTGCTTCTCTTAGGAAGTCTGTCTCTGTCTCCTCTGAATTCCCAGCAGTGGGGGGCGGGGTAGGTGCCATCTGCAGTTGAAACCGGGCCATGTTGTTGAGCAGTTGACAAATCCAAACGATTCTCTTCTCACTGGGATGGGTGCAGGGTTGCATATTAATTTACAATTACTCATAAAGGAGACAGCAAAGGCTTCTCTTCTGTCAACACTTGGACATACAAATTAGGTAATATTGAATGAGCAATGAATATTTCATTTCCACCCTGCCTCCTCGTGCCAGTCACCTTAAATGAGACTAGATTAATATCCAAAGTGACTCACATTTGGTTAGGTGTCCAGGTCTGGCCCCCTCAGATGAGCTCTATTTTGCCCGCAATTTGTCAGCTGAATTCTGTTATGGGCTATGTCAGACAGAAGCAGAACCCAATGGCCTACCTCAAGCTTATACTGGGCATGAACTTCAGTGTTTCAAAGTGATCTTTGGTTCTGACAATATGGCAGGACAAACTTGTCGAAAGGATGAAAAATAGAAATGTGATTTTTAAAAATACCCTGGCATAAAAGAAAGAAAAATCCCCAGGTGCAAGAAATGAAGAGAGAAATCAAAGCCAGGACAGTAATGGAGAGTTGGTTTTACAGAAAAATTTCTGACCCAGATATAGGTCCCAGGAGTTGAAGGTTGTGGATTTAACACCCACTGGGATACAGGAAATGTGGCCTCAAGTCCTTGCTAGGTACAGAAACTAGAACTGAGCTTTGGCATAAAGCCATGAGCCTTGAAAAGTTGTACTGTTCATGGAACGGTGACTACAAAAACTCCCCATCTGAGTCCAGGAAAGAATCAAGGAAGTTTGTCATGTTTTAAACTAGGACCCTAGTTAAAAGGAAGAAAAACCCAGGCTGGGCACAGTGGCTCATGTCTGTAATCCTAGCACTTGGGAAGCTGAGGTGGGAGAATCACTTGAGCCCAGCAGTTGGAGACCAGCCTGGGTAACATGGTGAGAGCCCCATCTGTACAAGAAATAGAAAAATTAGCCTGGAGTGGTGGCATGTGCCTGTAGTCCCAGCTACTGGGGAGACTGAGGTGGGAGGATCGCTTGAGCAGAAGAACTCGAGGTTATAGTGAGCTCTGATTGCACCACTGCACTCTAGCCTGGGTGACAGAGCGAGACCCTGCCTCTAAAAAAAAAGAAAGAAATCAAAACCCCAGGTCTGTGCCACACATGGGTGTGGTATCCAAATGTATACTACTGTTAAGTTAGCACAAACTGCTCAGGTCTATGAAACCCCTAGGGTATAATAGAAACAATTGTAAAACTGCAGTGTTAGGGCATTTTTACAATTCAGGGCACAAAGGACTCACAACAGGTAATTAACCACCATGAGGAAGAGTTAGAAAGTGTAGCAAAAGGGTAATTAGCACCCTAAGAATCCAAAATAATAGAAGGTATCTTTGAGACTATAAAATAAGAACATTTGAAATTATTAAAGGTATAAGAGTAGTATCATGACAAAAAGAACCAGCAAATTTAAAATATATATAAAATATATATAAAATATGTAAATAGTACTCATGCATATGTTGTATTTGCACAAAACTGAGGAATTTCCCAGGAGACAAGACTTTCAATGCTAAAACAGGGAAAGTCTCACTGGGAAAACCAATGTGGTTGGCCACCCTACTTCAACTGGGTCATTGAAGAGATTTTAATAAAGGGACGATTTACAAACTTTTGGACAGGGTTTGAGGAAACCAGTAAGGAACGATGTAGCACTCTGGACCTAATGACAATGGGAAGCTGTTACTACCGTTGAGCCTGAAGGGGCAAGGAGAAGGTCAGAAGGTGTGGTTACAAAAACCCATGGAAGTAAGCTCTATGGAGGAACCTTTAATAGAAGGAAAGAAGCAGAAGAACAAACACGTCATTTTCACTCTTCTCCTACCTCCCCTCTGAACCCCTGTTGGGACCTCCCATTGGCCAAACTCAGCTAAAGCCAGAGGGCAGGGGAGGCCATTGACCTAGTCCGTATAGGTCAGCCTCCTGAGACATCGATAAAGAAGGGTGCAGAATGGGTCTTGAGGGACAAAGGAAAAATAATCAGCACCCTGAAATCGATCATGTGACTACTTGCATATAAAACCTTGCAAGTTCAAGCAGGCTGTCCAATACCACAATTAGGAGAAAACATACGAGGCCGAAAGTTAGGGGAGCTGAGCCCCAGTGACATCTCTGTGTGGCTGTAAGAAAATTACTTCGTCAAACTTCTTATCTAATGATTAACAATGGAATTGTTCTAGAATAGAAGTCTCAAACTGGAAGCTCATGGCTCAAATCTTATTGCAGTTGTGTACTGTTTGGCCAGTACGATGTCTTAAAATGAATCTGAATCATTCAAAGACATTGAAAAATTCAGGAAAATTCACATAAGAATCTGGACATCTGGCTTTCTTTCTGCTTTCATTTGGCAACAATTGCCCAAATTTTGGAGCCCTTTGAGGCAAGCCCTCCTTCCCAGTTCTACACAGTCCCATCTGGTCCACTTCACTCATTTATATTATATTCCCTGCCTACTCCCTATAGGAATGGGAATTTGCAACCTTGAGTGAGCTCTTTCAGCTTTCAGGCTTAACAATCTGTGAAATTTAAGGTACTGCTGTATTTTTAGCATATGATCACGGGCTTTTTGAATTTTCTAATGGAGGTGAATTGGGAAGTTGGCAGGTGGCTATTTTTGCATCTCTTCCTTTACATCTTAAAGACAGCACATATGCAGTTTTATGAAGCATATGGTTTTTCCATGTGCATAACTACAATTTGTTGATTTTTCCTTTTCCTATGGTCTCCAAAAGCCCAGTAGAATAAACACAAGCTTCCACTTGGAAATCAGTTCTGAGGAAAAGCCCAGCTGGGGAGGAAAACGTGAGAGGATCCAAAAAGCTACCAAGTGACTGTATTTTGGGTGTAAGTTTCTACAGTTCACGAAGACCATGACTCTTTTTCTCCCTTTCCCCTGGGAAATGATAAGCAAAAAGTGAAACAGCTCATGGGTAGCATTGGCTTTGCTTGTGGCAGGGAATGGGGTTAAAAAAGGCAAATTCAGCCTCTCCTGTGGCAGACGTTGACTAGAAACACGTGGAAACGTTTTACCGGCTGGTGGGCCCTGGTTTTTACATTTGTCAACAGCCATGGCCGGAGGTGACGGCAAAAAGGAGAATCTTTTCCAGGCTTGGGGAAAGATAAATCTGAGAGAGAAGTTCTCCATAGACCAGTCCTGCTCAAGAGATGCTAACAGTGAGCTTGTCAGTCAGGAAACCTCAAGATAGGCATTAATAGGAATTGCACTAACGCCCCCTAAGGACCAGGAAACGGGGGCTCTCTAGCCCACATTTAGTCCTGAGAACGACTGCTCACCAGCTCCGTGGAGGATTTCCCTTCAACCATCCCTCAGTGCTGAACGGTTTCAGCTACTGCTGGGAAATGATGCGGCCAAAAGATTAAAGTATTCAAAGAGATGCTCCTAACTCCTTTTCTAGAATAAACAAGGATTGTAGGTTGAATATGAATTAATAAAATGCATTCATTTTTCTCTGGACAAGTCTGGCGCTCGCTCATCACCTTTGCCTCGAGGAAAGGTACACGTGTGTTGCATGTTGCAGGCTGGACTGGCTCCTGACAAAATTGTTAAGGAACACAATTTTGATTACTATTCCAGAATATCTCCTGTTCTCTTTCCAGGGCCTCTTTTGTCATCCACTATTTGTCATTCCTATGTCCTCCTGCACATCCGGCTTGGTGTACCTGCCTCACTTCCTAGCCCGCCGGTCCCTCAGCCCCCAGGAAGGCTAGCTTCTCTGTGTCACTGTGTGTCAATGAGTTTCCTGATCGGTAGGCAGGCTGTACGATTTAGCGTCCAAACTGGGACAGTTTTGAGAGTCAAGGAGTACTGTTAGTAACTGTTTTAGTTCGAGTGGGCTGCTATAACAAAATACTATGCACTGGGTGGCTTATAAACAACAAAAATTTATTTCTCAAAGTTCTGGAGGAGGGGAAGTCCAAGCTCAAGATGTTGGCAGATTCAGTGTCTGGTGAGGGCCCCCTTCCTGAGTCACAGATGTTGCCATCTTGCTGTGTCCTCATATGGTACAAAAGGCAAACGAGTTCCCCTGGGCCTCTCTTATAAGGGCACTAATCTCATTCATGAGGGCAGAGGCTCCCAAAAGGCCCTACCTCCTGATAGCATCATCACCTTGGGGGCTAGAATTTCAACATCTGAATTTTGGGAGTGCCATATCAATAATTATACCTACATGACAACATTTTTATCCACCCCAGAGACATATTTGTATTTCCACAGGGGTGTTCTAGAGGTAGCTTGTTTTGACGCAAAAAGGACTCTGAAGGTTGGAGATTTTGCTATTCTGATGTAGTAGCAGGTAAGATCAATGATTTGGGGGCAGGTAGCTCTTTTGTAGCAGATCAAATCAAACCAAGCAAGTGTCTAGGGAGTCCTATTCAGAAATAAATAATCTGACTCCTACCCTTAGAAACTTTTAATTTAATTTGGAAAGTCAGAACCAACAGGGGTGAAAAAGTAGTTGAGACAGATTTAAAGAAAAAAAGCGATGTGTGTCACTTTTTAATTAGAACAAATTTCAAACCTCCATCTTTCACACTTTCCAACAAAGAAAAACAAAACACTGACCTGCTATTGACAGAGCTAGAAGCTTACATTCTGTGGGATGGCAAAAGGAGGTAAATAAACCATAAAATTGTAAGAATTGTTAATAAGTGCCGTCAGGGAAACAAACTGAGAACAAAGGCAAACAGCCAAGTAGGGCTACTCTGGGTGTGGCCAAAGAAAGCCTCTGGGAGGAGCTGGCATGTGTCTGAGACTTGAAGTATGAGATCAGCCTAGCGAGGTGAAGGGGCAGGGGACAGCATCCAGACGACACATGCAAAAGGCTTGATTGCTGGGCTGTGCTTGAGGTTGTGAAAGCGGCTAAGGCACCTGGAGGATGGGGAGGAAAGGGCATGGAACAAGATACACTGGAGAGGTGGGCTAGGACCTTAAAGACCTCTATGAAATCTCGATTTTGTTCTAAATTTCACAAGGATCCCTTGAAGTTTGCTGAAATGTACAGATCGTGTGTCATTCTACCAGGAGTGACAAGTGCATGCACCCTATAACAGATTTCCTAGTCACAACATAGAATATTCCAGTCACCCCAGAAATTTCCCTCATGCTCCCTTCCAATCAATCAATTACCAACCCTAGCAGGCAACCATTCTTCTGATTTCTACTACCGTATACATGTCTTGCCTATTCTTAACTTCATATGAGGAAAATCATACATTGTGTATTACGTCTAGCTCTTGCTCAACATAATGTTTTTGAGATTCATCCAAGTTGTTAATTCCTTTGTATTTCTAAGGAACACTCTATTATATAAGTATACCATAACTGGCTTATCCTTTTTCCCGCTGAGAATGTTTTTCCCTTCCAGCTTTTGGTTGTTACGAATAAAACTGCTATAAACATTTCTACTATACAAGTCTTTTTGAGGGCATATGTTCTCTCGTCTCCTTAGGTAGATAATTGGGAGTGGAATTTCTGGATCATAGAGTAAGTATATTATTATTTTCTTTTATGTTTTGAATTAATCAGCTTTATTGTGTTATAATTTACATACAATAAAATTCACTATTTTAAATAAATTATTTGATGAGTTTTGACAAATACAGGCTGTGTGTAACCATCACCACAATCATAATGTAGAACTTTTACACCATTCTGCAATTCCCTCATTCTTCTTTGCAGTCAATCCCCCAACCCATTGCTCTTGACAATCATTGATCTGCCTTCTGTTGCCATAGTTTTTGCCTTTTCTAGACTTTCATATATATATATATATTTTTTTTTCTTTTTCTTTTTCTTTTTTTGAGGCAGAGTCTCACTCTGTTGCCTAGGCCAGAGTGCCATGGCATCAGCCTAGCTCACAGCAACCTCAAACTCCTAGGCTCAAGCAATTCTCCTGCCTCAACCTCCCAAGTAGCTGCGACTACAGGCCTGAACCACCATGCCTGGCTAATTTTTTCTATACATTTTTAGTTGTCCAGCTAATTTCTCTCTGTTTTTAGTAGAGACTGGGGTCTCGCTCTTGCTCGGGCTGGTCTTGAACTCTTGACCTCAAGCAATCAGCCTGCTTCAGCCTCTCAGAGAGCCGGAATTACAGGTGTGAGCCACTGCACCTGGCCTACATTTTCATATACTAATGGAATTATATGTTATATAGTCTTTTATGTCTCACTTCTTTTACTTATCATAATGTTTTTGAGATTCAGCCATGTTGGTACATTTATCAGTAGTTCATTCCTTTATATTGCTGAGTAGTATTCCATTGTATGGATATGCCATCATGTGTTTATCCATTCACCAACTGATGAACATTTAGATTGTTTGCAATTTTTGGCGGTTATGAAAGAAGTTGCCATAAACATTGAAATATAAGTCTTAAGAGTGGAGTTACTGGGTTATGTGGAAAGTGTATGTTAATTTCTATGGAAGTGAAATATGTATTCCAAAGTAGCTATTTAGTTTGCATTTCCACCAGCAGTGCATGACAGTCCCAGTGGCCTCACACCCTGTTAAAAATTTTAACCATTCTAGTTAGTAGACTGTCATTTGGTTTTGACTTTTGACAATTTGATTATGTGTGTGTAGGTGCTAATCTCTCTGAATTTATGCAACCTTATGTTTGTTGAGCTTCTTGGATGTGTAGGTTAATATTTTTCATTATATTTGGGTAGATTTTGGCCATTATTTCTTCAAATATTCTTTCTGTCCCCTACCCACCTCACCCCCACTCCCATTCTGCATCTTTTGGTATGCTTGATGATATCTCATAGGTCTCTGAGGATCTGTTGATTTTCCCTCATTCTTTCTTCTTTCTATTGTTCAGATTAGGTAATTTCAATGGACCTCTCCTCACCTTTGTTAATTATTTCTTCAGTCAGTTCAAATACACTGTTGAGCCCCTCTAGTGAATTTTCACTTCAGTTATTATGCTTTTCAACTCCAGAGTTTATATTTGGTTCTTTTATATAATTTCTTATTTATTTACTGATATTCTGTATTTGGTGAGACATTGTTCTCGTGATTTCCTTTATTATTTTTTAGATGTGGTATACTTTAGTTCTTTAAAGATATTCAAATTCTTTAACTAGTAAATTCAATTTCCATGCTTCCTCAGAGACATCTTCTATTGATTGCTTTTTCCTCTCTGTATGGGTCATATCTTCTTATTTCTTTATATTTCTTTTTGTTGTTGTTGAAAACTGCATATTTTAAATAATGTAATATGGCAACTCTGGAAATTAGATTCTCTTCCCTTCCTCAGGTTTGTTGTTGTTTCTTTTTCTTGTAGCTGTTTGTTTTAGTGACTTCTCTGAATTAATTCTGTCAAATCTGTATTCTTTGTTGAGGGTGACCACTGAAGTCATTCCTTAGTTAGCTTAGTGGACAGCTAATGATTGGACAAATATTGTCTGAAATGCCTAGAACCAATAAGTCATCAATAAGTCTTTGCAAAGGGGCTTTGTGTGATGGCTGGAACATGCCTTGAATGCTCAGCCAGGCAGTTGACAGCTCTACCTCAGTCCTCAGCTCCTGTTTGCATAGAGCCTTGAGTTATCCAGAGGTGAGAGCCTGGGCTTTCTCAGGCCGTTCCTGTGCTCATGCTCGTGGCCTCATAGATCCTCAGGAATATATTAGAGCTTTCCAAAGCCCCTGTGAACATCCCATTTTGAAGATTTTTTTTAAAGGATTTTTGGTTAGTCAATTGTTTGCTAACTGTTACCCACTCCCTCAGACAGCTATGATAGTAAGCATTTGCCTGTCACTACTTTTGACAAGTGCCCTCAAGAGGGGACTGGGTCAGCTCCTGACTCAGGTCAAATAAATACAGCCTTGTTATTGAAGTCTACCAAGGAACCAGACAGGTCAAATAATGGCAGTTCCTTGGGAGTTGGTTTTGAAGGAGCTCTAACCCCATTCTGCCCTCCCAGTTGCTGCCACGTTGCTGGTTTTCACTAAGGGCAAATTACAATGCCACAAAGCTTGTTGTTCTTACTGAGATTCAGTTCTTTTTCTTGAATAAATGTTCCCCAGACTGCTGCAAGGCTTTGGTTAATTCTCTGAATTCTAAAAAAGTTTATTCCAACCATTTTTGTAAGTTTTCTCATTGCTTTCATGGAGGAGAGGATTTTCAGGGATGCTTACTCTGCCATTTTCCCCATTTGGTTTCAATCTACATTTTCCAATGACTATTAACATTGAGCATCTTTTCACATGCTTATGTATCATTCCTATAGATTGGTGAAATGTCTCCTTAAATCTCTTTTCAATTTTTAAAAATTGGGTTATTTTCTTTTTAGTGAGTTTTGAAAATTCTTTATATATTTTGTATATAAACCCTCTATCATATACGTTTGATCAATATTTTCTCCCAGTCTGCAGCACGTATTTTCAGTTTTGTAACAGTATATTTTATAAAGCAATTTTTTATTTGGATGAAGTCTAATTTATCATTCTTTTGTCTTTTATGGTTCATGTTTTATGTCCTTTCTTAGAAATCTTTCTCTAACCCAAGGTTACAAGGTTTTCTTCTAGAAGTCCTAAATTTTCGTCTTGTGTTTAGGTTTACGATACATTTTGAGTTAATTTTTTTTTTATGGTGTGAGGATCATTTTTGTATGTGTTTATCCACTTGATCTTGCACCGTTTGTTGAACAGGCTATCCTGTCCCTAATTGAATTACTTTGATATCTTTGTCAAAAATCAATTTATTAATACTGTGATTCTCTATTCTGTCTCACTGTTCTATATGTTTATCCTTACACCGTTATCACACTGTTTGATCACTCTAGTATTATAGTAAGTCTTGAAATTGTGTGGTGTGAGTCTTCCAATTTTGTTCTTCTTTAGAAAGGTGTATATTTAACTTCATAATAAACTACCCACAGCATCCCAAGGTAGTATTGCCATTTTATCCTCCAAATATATGGGAGTTCCAGTTGTTTCCAAAACTTGTCAATACTTGGGTTGTCTTTCTTTTTAATTTAGCCATTTTAATGGGTGTGAAATAGTATCTCATTATAATTTTAATTTGCCTTTCCGTGATAACCAAATGATTTAGAGTTCCTTTTTATTTGCTTTTTGGCATTACATATGTCTTCTTTTGTGAAGTGTTTTTTTTCCCTTTGGTGAAGTTTCTTTAATTGAGGTTTTTGCTTCTAATTATTGATTTGTAAAAGGATTTTATATATTCTGGAAAACAAGTATACATTTCTTCTCAGTCTAAGACTTGATTTTTCATTTTCTTATTTGTGTCTTTTGAAGAGCATTAAGTTTTTAATGTTGATGAAGTCCATTTGATCTTTTTCCTTTTATGATTAGTGCTTTTTGTTTTGCATTTAAAAAACCTTTGCCTTTCCCAAGGTTGCAAATTATTTTAAGTTTTCTTCTAGAAGCAGCACAGTTTTAGTTTTTATGATTAGATCTATGATTCACCTCGAATTATATTTTTGACCATATAGGGGTTCGTTTTTTTCTTTTTTTCCAGACATTTATCCAGTTGTTCCAGTGCCAGTTCCTTTTTCCCTGTGAACTGCTTTGGTGCTTCTTTGAAGGGCTTTAAGCAGAGAAGTAATATGAGGCAGTTGCTGAAGTGAGGAAAATGGATCTGAGGGGCAGAGAGATCAGTGAGGAGGTGACTACAGCAGTTCAGGCTTGTCTGACAGTGGCCATAGCCAAGGCAGCGGTAGTGGCGATGGGGAGAAGCAGTAGAATTGTTTGTCCAGACTGATGGAGACTGCTTTGTGTTGGTCCTGCATACATCCCCCTTTCACCCATCTCCACAGTTTCAGCACATAGAAAGGGACAGCATTATATGGGAGACAATTCCATGAATGATGAGTCAAGTGCCAAAGGTTTTAGTCTAGGCTCTGCCACTGAGTCTTAACTAACCTTGTGAAAACTTCATTTTCTCATTAAAAAGTACCACATTAATGATGTCCTCTTCTATCCTAAAATTATATGATTCTATGCTGTTCTCTGAATGCTCCAGTAAAGGTGGCCAATGAATTTCTGATACCAATAAACTCTCTTTGGTCTTTACCTTATTTGAGCTCTCCGTAACACTATAGACTTTACTAGCCACTCCGTTCCTCTTGAAATTCTGGTTTTCCTGGGCTTCCATGCCTCTACTTCCCTGATTCTCCAATTTGCTCTCTGGTTAGTTTTTTCCAATCTTCATCACTGCCTCCTCCTCCATTTGCACAGGGTCCAAACATTGGCCTCACCAGGATTCTTACCATGGGCATATTCTAATTCCACATCTTTTCTGGGTCATCTCTTCCAAGATAACTTCATGCATCTAGATGCTATTGACTCACAAATTTCTATTACCAGGTAAGATCTTTCTCTCTTGGGTCCTGAACTTATATAGTTAACTTTTATCTGACCACCTGTGCCTGGATATCTCTTAAGTTTAAAATTTAATTTGTTAACATCTCCACTGAAACCATCTCCCTTCCCAGTTTTGATGACTGGCTCTCCTACCTACCCAGCCTTCCAACTCAGATGTCTGAGAGTCATTCTAGACTCTTCTCTCTCTCCTTGACTGTCCACGCTCAATCCCTACAACACATCCCTTCTCTTTCCTTAATATTATTCATGTTCTTAACCAAATTAGAATGCTTATGAGAATGACGGGGGAACTATTAGTCATTATGCCAGGATAACCGGTGCAAACCAGGACTACTCTGAGCTGACAGCGAAGTATGATTAGCCTGAAGTTCCCAACAGAAAGAATTCATCCCAGAGTGGTTTGTGAAAGCATACCACTCTTGAAGAGATGAGAGAATTGCTAGTCTAGGATGAGTGTGTGTGCACATGTGTGATGGGGAGTGACATAGTGAGAGATGAAGCTGGAAAGGTCATTGTGATATCAGGTTCTGCAGGTGTAAAACGTTTCTTACCTTTGGAATGAATCATGAGTGGTTGACATTATTAGTTGCCTGCTTAGCATTCATTTCCTTTCCTTCCTAACAAAAGCCATCCTCCTTGTAGCCACATACTTCAGGAGAAGCTGGCCCTACTGCTAGCTCCAGTGGTGAGTCCAATTGGTCCAAGGGTCATCTGTCACTTTGCCAGAGATTGGCTCATGGGGCAGATGGCCCAGCTGTAGCCAGTGGTACATTAGGGGAATCTGCTGGAGGGTTTCCAAAAACGTTTCCTCATTCGTAAGAGAAAACCACAAGAAGGGATTGTCCTGCCTAGGTAGCATGCCTGTAGTTGCTGCAACCATTTTAATTCTAGGTATGAGGTTGAAGCAATCATTGATGGCAGAGTGAGAGATGAAAGGAAGCAGGATTCTGGGTGGCTTTGTGAGTTGCTAAGCGACCAACCCCTGCCCTACCTCTGGACTTCATCAAATAGGAAATGATGCTTGCTTTATTACTTAAGTCATTAAGTTGGCATTTCTCTGTTACTCGTAGCCAATAACACTCTGATATACCATGAAATTTAAGGATATGAAGTAATGGCCTTGATTTTGAGAGAACTAGAGGAAGGGTAACTTCCATGTCACTTACTGGCACTATTGCTTATTTGAAAATTAGGGCTGGTATTTATTTTATTTTGTGCTATTACTTATCTTTCCATGTGATTGCTTTGAATATCCATCTAGTCTGGAACTTTTCAAATCAAGGACTGGGATAAAACTTTTACTTCTTCGTAGGCCCAGAACGCTTTACATAATCCACACATTTTTTGTCAATTACTGACCCCCACACAGATTCTTTTGGAAGATGACCAAAACGCTGTCTCTATTTGGGGATAATAATTAGTCTCATTTTTATAGGCTTCCTCTTGAATGTGGAGGGAATTACAGGATAAGTAAATAGGAACATGGTGGCCATGTGGCCTGCTGCCCCCGGATACTACTTGGAGACCAGCCTGGCATGGAAATGACCAGATGTTTGAAACTGAGCTACTGGTGAGTGAAATAAATAAGTTAGCTGTCCCACTTCCCATCTGCATGGATGGTTTCTGCATTGCAAAACCGCTGGTGCCTGTCATCTCACCCAGCAGCAATGGATCTCTTAACCCCTTCCCAAACTTGGCGTTGGAAGGCCCTGGAAGGCCAGGCAGACTGCGTGGGTGTGTGTACACTAGTGTCCGCCTGTTACCGGCATTCCTGGAAGCAGTGGCTCAACTGAAATCACTACCCAGACACACAGGTGCTCCTGGACCTGATGAAGTGACCTGTAGTAAATGAGAAATGACCCGGTAAAGGCAATAAAAAGAAGGCAGAGGGCTTTATTAGGTGACTCTGAACTAGTGGAAGAAAGATGAGGGTCCAATGTGTATCTAGGGTGTGCCAAAAAAGGGCTTGTCTTCCAGGTTATTTGAAGACAGGAGCAGGGTTTTCTTTCTCTCTCTCTTTCTCTCACTCCCCCCACTGATGATTTTTCTTAGTGTACTGGTACTCTATGCTCTTTGTGAAACATTTGAAAAATAGAGGAAAGTATAAGAAAAAAATTTAAATCACCTACAAACTTAGTTCCTAACATTTCAGCATTTATCTGTGCAGGATTTTTTCCTAGTTGTGTGAACATTTATTCAGTCAACAACATTTTCACAAATATTTCATGGTTTCTGTATGTGTCAGGCACTGTGTCAAGCAATAGTTGTGATTAATAATTGGCATAATCCTTTATCACATATAACTTTGGGTCTAGCAGAAGTGACATATAAATACACCATTGCACTTGAATTATTCAATCTCAAGTTTGACAAGCTCTACGAAGAACAAGTTCTAAGTCTTTTGTGAGAATAGGGGGTCCTAACCTGGCCTGGATGTATCTGGGAGTGCACCTAAGGGGAGAACTCTGAAGCTGAGACCAGAATGGTGGGAAACTGCTGGCCAGGAGAGAGGCGAGTGTGTTGGGCTGAGAGGGGTAGAGACAGGCAGGGAACAGAAGGGAAAATTCCTGGCAGAGGAAGGAGCTTACCTGAGGTCCTGATGAGTAGACAGTGAGTAGATGGGGGCAAAGTGGCTTTGTGGAAGTTGGAGAGAAAACTAGGGGCCAGATTCTACAGGAAAAGTGTCTACAAACTATAGCCCAGGGGCCCAATCCAGCACCCCACCTGTTTTTGTCAATAAAGTTTTATTGCAACAAAGCCACGCCCATTCATTGATGTAATGCCTGTGATTGTTTTCACACTAGGGTGGCAGAAATGAGAAGTCGCTACAGAGACCATATGTTCTGCAAAGCCTAAAATATTTACTATCTGGGCTTTTACAGAAATGTGTGACCCCTGCTATAGAGCCTGCTATAGACATGTGGTGGAATTCTTTTATCACAAGTACAATGGGAAGGCTTTGAGAGGAAAGCAGGGAAGAAACTTAATCAGATTTTCTTTCAAACGGACTCTGGCCACAGTAGGGGGGACACATTAGAAATGAAGACTCTGAATCCCACGCAGTGGCTCAGGCCTGTAATCCTAGCACTCTGGGAGACTGAGGCGGGAGGATCGCTTGAGCTCAGGAGTTCGAGACCAGTTTGAGCAAGAGCGAGACCCCGTCTCTACTAAAAATAGAAAGAAATTAGCCACGAGTGGTGGCATGCACCTGTAGTCCCAGCTACTTGGGAGGTTGAGGCAGGAGGATCGCTTGAGCCCAGGGGTTTGAGGTTGCTGTGAGCTAGGCTGATGCCACGGCACTCTAGCCCTGGCAAAAGAGCAAGACTCTATCTCAAAAAACAAACAAACAACAACAACAACAAAAAATAGAAATGAAGACTCGGAGTGGATATGGGTTACCTAAGAGTATCCAGGAGAGAAGGGCTGGTGGTTTGAACTAAGTTTGTGCCAAGTGGGCATGGAAAGAAATAGATGGAGACATCTTTGGAATTTATATAGGACAGGACTTGGTGACAAATGGGGTGGGGAAAGTAAGGGGAGAGAGGTGTCCAGGACCACACCCAGATTTCTGCCCAATGCACCTGCCCATTAGGGAGCTCTAGAGGAAAAGCAGGACTGAGATGGAAAGTCAGGAGCTTTTAACGCCTGCCTAGTTTACCACAGTGGGTAATATAACCCGACCCTATTATTGGACATGGATATTGTTTCTATTATTTTTCTTTTAAAAATAATGCGGTGATGAACTCATTTATGCATACCTGTCATTGTTTCCGTAGAATACAATCCTAGAAGCAGAATGGTTGGATAAAAGGCTACACACAATTTTAAGCTTTTTGATCGGTATTGCTAAATTGCTCTCCAGAACGTTATTCCAGTTTATACTTCCACCTGTGTGTGCTGCCGCAGCCATTTTTGGTTCAATGGACACCAAATGGCCGTAAAGGTGAGTGTCAGAATCTGTCCTGTGTCTTTCAAAAAAAAATCTCCATTGTTTCCAGCTCAAGGTATTAATGCTTGAAAGATTTTCTGTGTTCGAAGGGATTTTTATGGCGCTGGCCTGTGAGCTGACCCTTTTGTGGTGGACTGTGAAAATTCTTCAAAACTGTGGCCGACACCCAAGGTAGGAATCTGGCAAAGAGCCTTTCCGGTTTCGTCTCTCCTTGGTATGATAAAAGGCAACTTACAACCTGAGTCACATTAGACACCTAATATATATTAGCCGGTGTTCTGGGCCACATCTCTTCTCTGTCTCCAAAGATGCTTTTGTTTTATGTGGCACATCTGTCTCCTGCCATACTCCATAGCCTGGCAGTTTCAGGTGTCACTCGGTAGCAGCCAGATGAATGAAGCCTTTTGGCACAAGGGGCAGCTTTGTGGCATCAGGGAAGCCTTCTGGGTTGACAGTGTGGAGACAGGGAGGTCTGACTTCGGAGCCAGACAACCCTAGACGTGAACCCCAGCTGCATCTGTCATTGGCCGTCTATTTTGTGGGGTCACCTGACTGCTCTGACTTTACTTTCTCATCTGTAAAGAGAGCTTTAGTAACTAGCTCAGAGGCTGTTGGGAGGAGTAGCGACAGAGCCTGGCGGGTGCTGAGCCTAGTCCCTGGCACTGGGCAGGTGTTGGAAAAATGGTGCTTTACTGAAAAATGAAGTTGGGCGACTGTCTGTGGAGTTTGGGGGTCTGCTGGCCTCCACATCCCAGCTCCCCAAGCTCTGAGACTCTAAATTCTCTCAACACCAAAGTGATCACAGTTCTTTATTTAAGAAGGAAGAAACGATGAGTGAGTTTAATTTTCCAATTCCTGTTTTAGGAGGCAGCTTTCCAATGGAGGAAAGAAAACCACGGACAGGGTGCGATGCAGGGCCTGCCTTCACCAGCTGGATGTACCACCTGAAACTGCCAGCATGTATTTAGGTTAAAATTTTATCTCTAAGATGCCCCTGTTGAAATATAGATATCTTCAAAATGGAGGTGGCAGACATTAGCAAAGACTTTGGAGTCAGATGACCTGGAGGTAAATCCCAGTTCTGCCACTTATCTGCTGTGTGACTTTGAACAAGTTACTTCCTGTCTCTGTGCCTCAGTTCTTCCATCTGTATGATGGGCAGGGGCACGTGAGATAATGCCTAGGAAAGAATAAGTGCTCAATGAAAGTTAGCTACTGTTAGTAGCTATTACTAAACCCTGAGAAGCAGGAGTGGGTGATGATATGACTCCACTGAGAATAAATTTAAGTTTCTCCTTGATGAGGGTGAGTTTCCTCCATCAGGCTTTGCAAAATAGGTGCTATTTTACAGATGAGGCCAACTAAGTCTCAGAGAGATTAATTGGTTCTGAGTCACATGGCTTCATTAGGATGCCCTCAAGAAAAGGATATAATGCACACTCTCCTTTAGCCGTGGCCCCAGTAACCCTCCTGAATAACGTTTCTGGCTTCCCAGGCGTGCCCACGGTGGCAGCTCCTGAAATCCACCTGCACCCTATCTGTGCTGGACAGTTCCCAAATGCTTTCGACTTTAGGGGAAAACAGGGCCTTTGGCTTGGAGAGCAACTTGCAAAAGCAAGGTTAGATTTCAAACCCAGCGGCCATACAGATCTTACACCTCGGCTCTTACAGGGGTGACTCGGCATTTAGAGATGAAAAATCATCTCTGAGACAACATAGGCATCTTATTTACAGACGATTGATCCCACTGTGTACTAAGGCCAAATCCACTTCTGGCTTCATGCCTGGTGACGTGGGGAAAATACCACGGCTGCCACATTGTGGGTACATTTCCATCTGCTGGGTGTTCTCTGGGTTCCTGGGGGAAGTGAGTCAACAGTCTGTCAATACTATGGATTTAGTGTCTTGATGCGGGTTCTAATGAGAGAGTTTTCATAATGCCTCACACACTCCCACCCCCGCCAGCCACAAGAGTGAAATCAAACCCAAAGACCAGGTGCATAGGGGGCACCTTTGTACTCCTCATTATTCAGTTTCTTCTCTTGGATGCCTCTTCCTGTATAGAATAAAAGCCCCTCTTTGCAACTCAGGTAGTGATTAGCAAACTTTTTCTGAAAAGGACCAGCTAGTAAATAATTCATGCTCTGTAGGCCAAAGGTCTCTGTCACAACTACTCAACTCTGCCACTGTAGCTTGAAAGTAGCCATGGACAATATCAAAGGAGTTTGTCTGTGTGCTAATAAAACTTTATTTACAAAACAGATGGCAGGCTGGATTTGATCCAAGGGATGTATTTGCAGAGCCCCTGGCACTAGGGTGCTTTTTTCATTCCTGACAAACACTCTCCCGTGAACTTACTCATCACCTTTCTTATGTCAGGACATCTCATGGCTCTGTCAGCCCCCACCCCCTGCCAGCTCTGGGCTAAATGTCACCACCACCACTGCCACCCTGCCATTGTGCTATTCCATGCCAATCACTACATTAAACACCTTGCAGGCTTTATCACTTTCAATCCCTTCAGCAACACCGAGAGGTAGGTGTTTCTCCCACCGGACATGAGTTGACTGAGGTCTAACGAACTAAGTAACTTGTCCAAGGTTGTTGTAACTACTAAGTGCAGATTTGGACTTGTTTTTTGCTGATTTATAAATCCCAAGCTCTTAATAAATTCTCTATTAACTCTTAAATAGATGATTTTAAACTGGCACAATGAGAATACTCCACAAAGTGAAAAAGAACATAGAGTAGCAAGTTGAACCCCTTGATCCCAGTTGTAGACTTAGAGGTCTAGCGCAGGGGTCACTAGGTCAGGGGTCCAACGAAGGGTGAGTATCAGAATCTCCTGGGGAGGCTGTTAGCAGGCACAGTCCTGGGTTCAGCCCTCAGAGATTCTGATTCATAGACACAGGAGGGGACCCAGGAATCTGCATTTAAGCTGACACCCCAGAAGATTCTGGTCCAAGTTCTAGGATCTGTGAGATGAACTGCAACTTCTAAAAAACTGGAAAACCCTGCAGTGAGACTTGGTGCAGCTAAGATTCTTTGAGATACCCACCTCCAGGTCCCTGGTCCTATGGGGTTGCTCAGAAGCACCACAGCGCTTCCCTTGATTCAGCGCTAAGGACCTGACCTTGTGCTGCTTAGAAAGCGTGACTTCTCCACACTGAGTAAGTACAGCTCCAGGAGGGTGAGAGATCTGGTTTTCTTTTCTTTTTTCTTTCTTTCTTTCTTTTTTTTTTTCCCTTCAATTCCTGGCATGTCCATGCATACCAAATGAGTTACTTTCATCAGAAACCTTTAAATACCTCAATGCGGACATTTGGAGGCTTTGGAGGAAACAGGAGAGGGGCTTATTTGAATTTGAACCTTCAATAATCTCACTAATACAAATAAGTGAAGGATGACTCTATTTAGCACCTAAGTAGTTGGCACTTATGGCGATGTAGCGGTTAATGCAGATTTTGCACAGATGATTTTTTTTCTGCTTGGTGATTTAGGCACTCGCTTCCCTCCCCACCCCCGGCAGCAGCATCTAAGCTACAGCATGGGAGGCAGTGAGAACTCAATTTTAGAAGGTGACCGTCCTTTCAAGTTGACAACTTGCTTGCTTTTGGTCAATCCCCACTTGCCTGCCCCAGACCCATTCTTTCTAGAAGTGTCCCGTTCTCCACATGAATGAAAAATGAATGCGCCGCTGCAAGCGTGCAGGTGCAATGCATCATTCTGAGTGTGCCGGGCGCCTCGCTGTATGCTCCGGACACGCCGTGCATGCTGAATTGCAACCACTGGGATTCTCCAGCCTGACTTTCCATTAAGTGGATATTGTTTGTGCGGGGGTGGTGGAAAGTGAGTAATGGCATGTAGTTGCATGGAGATGCTTGTTCTAATCAAATATTTCAAGGTCCAGTGTTCCAAATCTCATTACGACTTTGCAACAAGAAGAAATGGAGTGTGTGCCTGTGTGTGTGTGTGTGTGTGTGTGTGTGTGTGTGTGTGTGTGTGTGTGTGTGTATAGAGAGAGAGAGTAACAGATCAGGTTTATCTCCTAATATGTTAGAATAACAGAAAATAGCTCAGGAAAAGAAAGAAAACAGAAGTCAAGCCATCCCATCTGTGGCACAGAATAACCCGTGGCTTAGGCTATTTCGTGTAATGATTTTAAACCGCAGTAAAACCCCAGTGCTTAGGAGCACAGACGCTGGAGGGAGACGGCAGGATCTCAATCTTGGCTCCACTAAACTCTCCGGCTCTGTGGCTTTGGGAAATTCCCATAACATTTCTGAGTCTCAGCTTCCTCGTCTTTAAAATGAAAGTAATAACAATATTTCCCTCACTGGGTTCCTGCAAAGAGGAAATGAAATCGTGTATGTAAAAGTACTTGCATGCCTGCCATGCAGTAGATGCTCAAAAAATGCTAGTGTTCTATTCATCAGATTGTCATTCAATAAACATTTATGGCGTGGCTTGTACGTGCCAAGCACTGTTTTTAGGTACTAAGGAGAAAGCAGTGCACGGACAGACAGCAATCCCTACCTTTCTGCTTAAAGGGGTCAGACAAGTAAAATGCAACTGATATTAAGGGGTGATGAGTGCCTTGGGAAAAATTAAGCAGGAGATGGCACTAGGTAACAGCAGGGTGGGTAGGGATCGTTTTCCTGCTGCCGCCTGAGTTGTGTGAGGACTGTAGTCTGGGACAGAGGAGTAGTGTGGAACTTCTGGGCATCTTGTGATGACTGTAGAAAACTGGGATAAGAGGCGTAAAGAGATTAGCACAGACCTAATGATGTTAAGTCAGAGAGTATTTGGGGGCAAGATGGGAGTAGGGATCTTTCCAGGAACACATGGAGCTCTGGGGCTGCCTCTTTCTCCCTACTGCTATTGGTTAATGGAAGCTTGGGAAGAGGTGATTTTACAGGCCATGGTTATTATCTTTGCTATAAAAGGTTTCCTAGCTTGGGATCAATGGATGAGACAAAGGGAGCTTCTGTAACTCCTGAATTTTTATGTAAAATTATACATGTTTGTGTAGGGAGAAAGTCAGTAAATTTTGTTCCATTCTCAAAGGAATCCCTGGCCAAAGTAGGGTTGGGACTGCTTGTCTCTTTGATTGGTATCAAGGTGACCACACTGGACAGTGCCAACTCATGCCCACTGTCCGTGCAGAGTATAAATGGTGTTCCCTTCCACCCTTCAAGCTGTGTAGATGATATTAGGGTCTCACAAGCTGTATAGCCCCTGCCTTACTTCTTCGTTTGATGCACTTCTACATCTCGTAGATGGCCCTCAGCTCTCTTGGTTGAGAAGAAGGGTTGGAATACTATTCCAGTGGGTTATCGGGACTGATGGTTGTAATGCTCATCACTGCCTAGGCCAATGTCTGTGGGTATCCCGTGACCACAGGGGAGAGGACAGGAGTGGCTCCACTTTGGGACTCAGCAGTAAGATTCCAGAGGATTCCTTCCAACATATTCCTTCCTCCTAAGTCTCCTTACATGCTTCCTCACTCCCCAAACTGAATCTGTGATGCACCAACTGGGGCTGTAGGCAGGATGAAGCAAAAAAAAAAAAAAAAAACAAAGCACCTGGATAATCGAAAAGATAGATGACTAGAGCTCACAGCTCCTGACACCGGCGACTTAGGTCAGGAAATCCCAGGTCTCTTTCTACCGCACAGAGCTTGAGGAATGTGTCTGTGTGTCGAAGAGGCTAATCTGAAATGGTGGCTGGAAGATCCTTCCCTTCTGGGCACTTGAAATGTCTGAATGTTGCTTCCTTATCAGAAAAACAAACAGAGGTAAATGGAAAGTAAATGTTAAGCCGCACAAGGAGCCAATAGCTTTAAATATAGATGAGCAACCTAATTCTAGAATGCTCACCCCCTGACTTTCTACTTTATTTCTTTTTGGTCTCCTTACAAGCTTGCCACTTTATCTCCACAAGAAAGACTTTGGTTAAAGACTTTGGACTCCTTTGGGTCTTCTGACCTTGGAGCAGCCAGGAAATAGAGTTGTGTTCAGGCTAGAGAGAGAAAAAGAAGAAAAAAAGCAAGAGTGTCCCTTGAGAAACATACCTTCTTTGTCATTTTTGGAAGACTCATTGTTTATGTTTGGAGGTCTAAGGCCATCAGTGAGTCATATTACATTTGCCTTATGGCTTTGGTGTAATAAGTAGAAACCTACTGGAGGTGGGCCTTCCAAATGACTCATATTTATTATAAAATTACTGAACATAAAAGATTATTCAATATAGAACTATATAATTTGATTAAACCAAGATTTTATTAAGATACACCACCCTGTAGGCACACACACATTCCTTGGCCAGAGGGGAGTCCATGGTACCCCAACCTTTACTTGGGGGATTCCAATGGTCCATGTGGGTGTGGATTGAAGGTCTGGATGCTTCCTCCCTCTGAAGCCACTGGACTAGCACTAAGGATTGGATGTGGGATGAGGTCCAGAGTTTCTAGTCAGAGACTGCACCCTCCAGCACCAGTACAGTGGAAGAGTCATGAAGCTATGGAAGCCCAGGGTTCTTACACTTGGTAAACCCTACTACATATGACTAGTGCACACGCTGGCTCTACCATCCCCATCCATCAGGCTGTAGACTGTATATTTATACAAATCAGGCAACTCTAATATGCTGATTCTGATACTATACAAAGGCTCTCACTGGAGCATTGACAGCTCTACTGGATTGATAAGATAAGGTAGTATAGGACTCAGAGTCAGAGTTTAACATATACACCATACTTACTGTGCAGAGGCCATGGATCAAATTGGGTCTGCAGGCATAGTTTTTTGCTACTCTTGTGTTGATTTTGCCCTCTCAGTGGGTTTGTTTGGTTTTGCACTCACATTTTAAAACAAATGAGATTTTGCACAACAATCTGATTCCTGGTTTGTTATTTTTGTTTTTATCAGAAGATCTATGTTTCTTTGGCCCTCATTTTCACACAACAGACAGGAACAGACATTTGCCTCCATTTGGCCCTTTTTTCTGCCTGGCACAGTTCTCTGTCCCCAAAGGCATGCCACTCTACCACCTTGATTCAGAAGCTCACATTCTCCTACTCTCTCTGGTGGAGACTGGTGACATTCGAGGCTCCATCTAAGAAAAGATCTTCCCAATGACTTTCTCTGCCCTTTCCAGACAGTAAGCACACCATGGGAAGACTGTGATGTCCTCCTCAGATTGAGAGAGCAGAGCCCATGATTCCCTTAAGATGAGGGCACAAGTATAAGAGCACCCCATGAGTAAAGAGGTGTCTTAGTCTATTTGTGTTGCTATAACAAAATACCTTAGACTGGGCAATTTATAAATAAAAATTTATTACTCACAGTTCTGGAGGCTTGCAAGTCCAAGATCAAGGTGCTGGCACATTCAGTGTCTGGTGAGAGCCTGTTTGTCCTAGATGGCACTATCTCACATAATGGAAGGGCAAGGCAGCTATCTGGGGCTTCTTTTATAAGAGTACTAATCTCATTAACAAGGGGAGAGCCCTCATACCTTGATCACCTCCCAAAGTCACCACCTTCTAATACCATCATCTTGGTCATTAGGTTTCAACATATGAATATTGAGGGGGCACAAACATTCAGATCATAGCGGAAGGGGAAATCTCATCTTTTCCATCTCATAAGGTTGTTGATAATTTTCTCCTATAACCTCTTCACTTACAGATGTGAAAACGCAAGCCCAAAAAAGTTCCATGCCTATTCCAAAGTTGCATACCTCATCAGCAATAGATCCAGGTTGAAGATCCAGGTCTTCTGATCCTTGGCCCAGCCAGGGGTGGGGAACCTGCATCCTTGGGGCCACATGTGGCCTTCTGGATCCTTGAGTGTGGCCTTTGGACTGAATCCAAATTTTACATAACAATTATTTTTAGTAAAGGGATTTGCTATGTGAAGTTCGGATTCTGTCGAGGGGCCACACCTGAGCATCTGAAGGGCCACATGTGGCCTTGAAGCTGCAGGTTCCCCATCCCTGTGTCCTTTTCCCTTGCCAGTGTATCATTCTAGGGTAAAGCCATCACTGGGTCTGTTTCTCCCCCCTTTCCCCTTTTCATTTGTTTTCACTTTCTCTCTCCCTGCTGGTCAGTGGTCATGAATTTCACAAGTACTGCAAGTGTGAATTGCCTTGGGTTACATCTCCTGATTGGAGTCTGTGGCAGTCAATATTTTCTCTGGATGGTATCTCTCAGCATGACTCAGGCCAATAAATGGCAAGCAGGCAATCAACAAGTACTTATTAATCCCTTGATCTTTGCTCAGCACCACAGCCTTTCTGAAGAAGTATTACATTTAATTCCTCTACAGCAAGTGGCAGACACATTGTCAAAGTCGCTTAAGCAAAGGGGGAATTTATTGGCCCCAGAATATAAAGTATGAATATCAAGTCTTGGTAAGCACAGGGCCAGAGCTGGGCCTTCAGAAATCTGGAAGTAGAAACTTCAGCAATATTAATACTCTGTTTAGTTCTCACATCTGCTTCTCCCTTCATGTTGACCTCATTCTCCATGTCATAGAAAAATGTCCACCAATATTTCATGACTCTACCTTTTCTGTTTTGGTTGCTGGAAAGAGAATAACTTTTTCACTGTGGGTTCTCCAAAGCCTATGGAAATTCTAGGATTGGTCTGACCTAACTCAGGTGCCTCTTCCTGGACAAATCAACCATGGTGTGGGTGGAAGTGGAGGAAGTACTCACCCAGTGTGGACCAATCAGCTGTCACCCAGGGTGGCTCATGTTGTACTAAGAGGAAAGCTTCCACCATAACCTTATAGAATGGGATAAAAGTACAGAGGAAAGTCCCAGAAAAGGAAGCGAAAGCAGGTTTAGGAAGGCTAAACGTTGCATTCAGATTATTTGCCTACATGATCTCATAATTGACTGGGCAGTTAAGAATTACATATAGAAGCAGCAGTGATAAATGACTGATATATCATTGACTGTTAGAATTAAGCAAAAAAGGTTGATATTATCAAAAATGACACCACCCAGGGCTGGCCTTCTCAAATTGGGATACTGTGGTAGCAGAATCTTGAAATAAATGTGGTTCTTGTTCCTGGAGCCTCAATTTTACCCAGAATTGGGGTGAGTCTGTTAGGTAGTTAGCAAGGGATTCTGGGTCTCCTAGGGACAAAAGTGGGCCCTTTGCCTTGGTGCAATTGCCCCACCCCACCTGGGAAGAAGGACAAGGGTGGGCCCCAGGCCACCATCTTGGTTCTGACCCACCTTGATCCTGCCCTGAGCTAGCCATACCTGGGGGAGGAGGGAACACCCTACAAATCTGCCAATCAGAACTTAACATGCTAGCTGCAAAAGAATGCGGAGGACTATCTAGCCCATGGGCCAAGCAGCATAGGTACCATAGAGTCTGGAAATTGACCAAGAACAACCTGCATGCATAGTAATGCAACTTGCACTGTCCAATCAAAGTGTTTCCATGGTGACATCTGAGCCACTGAGGAAGTCCCAATCCAGGCACTATAAAACAAGACACAGACCATAACCAAGCCCTTTTTGCTCCCTTCCTTTTGCCCTCCCTTTGCTGCAGCAGTGGGTCCAGTCGTCATCTGTGGTGTATGTATCACACTCGGTAAACCTATATCTTGCTCGTGCTCTATAATCCTATTTTTCTTTCCTCAATAAACCTCATTTTCGTGCTTGCCTTACTTTGGTGCGTCTGGTCATTCTTCCACCATGAGAGTGCCAAGAACTGACATTTGAGACTGAAACCTGACAAGTCCATTAAAATCAACACACAACATGAATTTATTATGGGAGATAATACAAAATTTGATGACTGTTAAAATAAAAGTACAATTTAAAAGATAAAGAAATTTGAGCTTTTTGGCCTGGGACACCAGTCCTCTCCTCAATACACTCTACTGTGCTAATGAAAAGTCTGGCAGGTAAGTGGTGTTGTTACAACGGGAACGACCGGGAACAGACAGAGAGGCACACGTGAAGAACATCAAAACAGGCTTTATTACACCGGCGGGCTCAAAAGGGTCTCACCCCCAAATTCTGAGCCCCGAAAAAAGAGCGTGGCAGTCTTTTATACATTTTGTTTAGAGAGGGAGAAGGGCAATGAGGTTATCTTTAGCAGGGCAGGGTCTCGAGCAACCTCAGTTCCTGGTACAGAGTTTTTATAGAATTTCTTTCTGTCTTACAGAAGCAATAGTTACAGCTGTGAGGAGAGATAACGGGTGTTTACGGAAGTGAGAATTACAGCGGTTTAGATAACATTACAGGGTAGAGCCCAGGGAGTGAAATTTTTCACTTCAGTATTAGGTCCGGAGCCAAGAGGGAGACACATGAAGCTTCATGTGTAGCAAAATGCTGTTTATTTGAGCATCTGGGCATAAATGGGTGGAGGCCAAAAAAAGCATCCACCATGAGGGAGGGGAAAGCCATGGGTTTTATAGAGGGTTTTTCTGGAGGGAGTGAGCAACTGGGCCAGAACAGCTGCTGTAATAAATTCTTTTTCAAACAACCAGTTTCTGGGACCCCTGCATTGGTCTCATCCTGTAGAGATAGGGGAGGGGGTAGCTTCATCCTTATCAAGAGGAATAGGAATGCCAGTGTGGCTGCAGCTATCTGTGGTTGGAGTTAGATTTACAACATCTGGACTCTCCAGACTCCTGAGGCTTTTGTTTCATGGGCTTTGCGATCACTATCTAAGTTTTCTACTAACTGCATTACATCCTATACACACTTTTCGGGTTCCCATCCTAAGCCAGCCTAACAAGTGGGAGTTCTTGAACATTACTTATCAAGAGGCTATGTGGTCTTAGAGTACTTACTTAGATCTTCTAGGCTAAAAGAGTTTGAGGTGGATGGGGAGGGATGAGATAGACTGTGGAGAGGGACCCCCAAACTCCCTCCGCAATAACATTCTGTGTAGGTTTTGTTTTGTTTTGTTTGTTCACTTTGGGAGGCAGGATTTAAGCAATAGAGTCACAAACTAGATGAGGTTTAATTAGATTATAATGCTTTTACATCAGTTCTGGGATTTATAGATTGTCCTTGGGATTAGCATATCACCTTCAGTACTTTCTAGGTAAATGCTGCTTAAGTAATGCAAATGAGTAGAGCTATTTTGCTAATTAGGAGGAATTGACCCAAGGATACCTCAGACAAACAGGAAGAGAGAATAAAGATAGAATGGAATCAACTGGAATGAGTTCAGTGGAGATGGGAAGCCCTTGGGTCACTGTTGGGTAGCTGCCTGCCATTGGGTAGCTGCCTGTGGGGTAGCTGAACCTAAATAGAAGTAGACTTGGGAAGGGGACAAGAATCTTCTTCCTGGGATAGCTCAGCAGTACCTACTTTGCAGCAGGCTTTTCACACCTATTCCAATGGAAGCTGCACTATTCTTGTCTAAGACACACCTTCCCACTTCTGTACCAAACACCTTCCTCTCCTCTTCATCCTGGATCAATTGATTTTCAATAATTATCACTTCTCTTGTGTATGTTCAGCCTCAACATCCCTGCTGGTATTTTCCATAAGCATTAAAGATGCTAAGTCCCTTCCTATGTTAGACACCAGACGAAATGCCACTCCCTTGATGTCAGGCCCCCCTAGTGAAATCCTATCTATCTATCTCCTGCCATTTACAGCCAAGCTTCTTGAAGTGTCTGCAACTGTTTTCACTTCCTTACCTCCCATTCAGTTATCAACTCAGCAATTCTGTGTCTACTTCCACCGTTCCATGGAAACTCCTTTCTCTGAGGTCATCAGAGATGGACTTGTTTCTAGTCTTCACCCCGATCTCACCCGGCCTCTGGGCAGCTGACCCCTTCAGCTGATTCCTAACTCTGTCTCATCTTAGCCCCAATTTCTTCCAGCCATCTCTGCTCTTTTTCATGTGTCAGGGAGGAAAAACTTTCCCTCTGCTCTTAGAGTCAGTGGCTGGGGGCCTATGAATCAAACTAATAAGAGACAGATTAACAGGAGAAAAGGTATAATTTTTATTTAATATTTACACACACAAGAGTTCACAGAAAAGAAGTAAAACTCAAAGAAGTAGTTACATTGAGGGGATTATAGACCATTTTAACAAAGGAAAGGAGGTTTGGGCTTCAGGGGATGATAAATCATGGGAAAGTGACCAGGAAATATACAAGGGAACTAATGGAAGAGAAGGGTTGTTTAGTAAGGTCTGTTTGTGCAAACTGCTTTTGGTGCGGACTCCCCATCCCCAGTGATAAGTGTGCCCTTTGCTTCCTGGTACAAAGGGGCACGTTTCTCAAAAAGAAATTTATGCCCTGTTTTTAGGCAGCTAGGCTATGGGGGGCAGAAAACTTGCATGCGTCTGTTCATTATCAGTTGCTTTCAGCTCAAATAATCCCTGCGCCAAAGTGGCATGTTTTAGGGTATCATATTCTGATCTCCTTCACCTGCATCATCAGTTTTTCTCTGTACTGAACCATTCCCATCAGCATATAAATAAACCGTTTCCCTAGCTTACAAGGAAACCTCTATCGACCTCTCTTCCCACTTTGGCTTCTCACCATTTTTCTCTTCCCTTTATAGAAAACTCACGGGAAGAGTTGTCTACAATGCCCTCTCCAGCCCCTCTTCTCTCTTCTCTCTTCTCTCTTGACCTCTCTCTAGTCATGTCTTTGCTCTAATACTCCATGAAAACAGCATACATCAAGTTACAATTTGGTTATATTAAAGGCTTCACAAACTTAATTTATCCAAAACTGAACTCTCCTGCCCCAGACTTGTTCTATCCACAATATTCCCCAATGCAGGATTAATAATCTCATTCTTCACTTATTCAGGCCAACACCCTGAAGTCATGCTTCACTCTCTATTCTTTCTTTCCCACCTTACGTAAATAAATACATAAATATTAAATAAACAAATGTTTATTTCTATATCATCTAGACTCAACTTAGCACCAATAGTATTGATATGACATTTTGGGAAGCATTTTTTAAATGCCCATATTTCTTGGGATTCTGCCCTAGATGATGTTTTCCTAAATATTTTCCATGCACAAACCCATCAACAATAAACAGTTTAAATTTCCACCATGTTCTCACAATAATTCTATGATGCCAACCAAGTGTTCTGCAACTTCATTCAATTCTGACACTGATTACCCAGAGTTTGTGCAGATCCCACAAGTTAAGAGCAAAGTTCTCAATATTGCCCCCATTTCAGGACAACCAGCCACAAATCTCAGGGGCCACCCACATGTCTGACTGCCTGGCTACAAATTCAGGGGTACCTGAATTCAATAATTTGCTAGAACAACTCACAGAACTCTCTGAAAGTGCCACACTTGTGATTACGGTTTTGTTATAAAGAATATAACTCAGTAACACCCAAACAGAAGATATATATGAGGCAAGGGTCTGGGGAGGCAAAGGGACACAGAGAGTCTATACCCCATCTTCATAGAATCCGGGCATGTAACCTCCCAGTACATCAATGTGTTCACCAGCCAACATACTCCTTCAAAGCTTGGTGTCCAGAGGTTTTACTGGGGCTTCATTATGTAAGCACGATTGATTAGATCACCAGCCATGTTATTGAATTTGTTCTCCACCCCCACTTCTCTCACTGGAGGTTGGGCTGGAGGCCCAAAGTTCCAACCCTCCAATTATGTGGTTGATCTTTCCAGCCCCAATCCTAAAGCTATCTAGGGGCCCACCATGAGTGACCCATTACCATAACAAGGACACTGCAATCACTCAAAGAATTCCAAGGTTTTTGAAGCTTTGTGCCAGGAACCAGAACAAAGACCAGGTATATTTTTTATTATATCACATACACATATATGGATGAATCATCAATTTATGTCTCAGCTCATATTTCTCTTCTGAAATTAAGACTCTCAGATCCACCTGCAGAAAATAAACCCCAATCCTCACCCCTCCGCCCTATCCAACATATTCACTTTCTCCCATATTTCTTCTTAGCAAATGTCATCACATCACCATCCACTAAGCTGCTTAAATCTAAAAACTGGGGTTTTCTTTCTTGCTCACATACTGTTTCCTCCTCTTTGAATGTCATTCCCCTTGCCACCCCTTCTCTTCCTATTTATTGTTTAAATATTAGCTTAAAAGTCGTGGTGTCCAGGAGGCCTTTGCTTGTCTCCCAGGACTGGTCAGGTGCTCCTGTACTTCATAATCATGGTGCTCATCACCCAGTGCGATAATTTCCCATTTGTCTGTCTTTCCCATTAGCTTGGTGAGGGTAACTTTTGTGTCTCTCTTCTTCACTTTTATGTCCTTGTATCTGTACATAGTTGGCACTCAATAAATATATACTGAATGCATGGATAAAGTGATCCAAAATTGGAATATTTCAAAGTAAGACTTTTCTCTTAAATAACTACTTTCTATTCCAGTAATTTATCAACTTTCCTATTGAGGATTCTTTTGTGTAATCTTATTTTGAGAATTAAATAATTTATGCAGGTTCATAGTAAGTGGATTATAATTGTCTTCATTCATACATTCATTTCTTAAATAGATATTGAATACCTACTAATGTAACAAGCAGTGTTCTGGTCCCTGTAGTCACAGTCTACTGAGAGAATCGTATGTACAAACACAATTGCAATAAAATGTGATAGGTCCTGTAAAAGGTGGGATTAGCAACACACTGTGGGAAATACTGAGTGTGGTTATGTTAGATTTTGGTTCCCAACTCTTTATTCCTTTCTATAAAACATTATACACCCATGCACTCTGCCACATACTTCCCAGTACCTGTCACAATACATAGGCAGAATACATATCCCTATCCCTACTCACTAGGGCTTGGCTATGTGACTTGCTTTGACCAATTATTATAGGCACAAGTAAAATGACAGTGTGCCAGTTCTGAGCAGACATTTTGAGAGACATAGCAAGATTCTGTCATACATCTCAAACTTTTGCCCTTGCCCATAAGTAGTACGTCCCAGGTCACCATTGTTCTTTCAGTCTGAGTCCTGGAATATAGACAGCTGGGTCAGGTTTAGACATAAACCCCAGACTGGAGTCTAGCAAGCTGAGCCAAGCCAATTCACAGGCAGCCTACATTCCCATGAATGTGAAATAGATACTACTTTTGTTAGCTATTGAGTTTTGGGAGAGGGGTGTTGTTATACAGCATTATCACAACAGAAATCTGCTCATACACTGCTCATCCATATAATGACTATGCTAGGGTATGAAGCATAAGGAAATGGCTACAAGACTGTGGCTATTTCCCAGGACACAATTCTCCCAATTCTCTGCTGGTTGTAGGCAATTAAAGAAAATGTCAATACTATGAACTCAGTGATTTATTCCATGCACTGTGAAACTTAGGTTTCTGATGTGGCAAGAAATAAACATGGGACTCCTTAAAAGAATCTGGCCTATTCATAGCTTGAGAAGCTACTTTAGATTTATGGGTATTTCTCTAATAGCCTGAGTTTTCATAGTGCAAGCTAGATGTAGTGGCATTGACCAATTAGGGCACACAATTCTAACTGTGCAAAACCTTAGATGTCTGATACAACCACAGTATAATTGTTACCCCTTGAATAAGAAAAGTTGGTCTTCCAAAGGAGAGAAGCACACAGCTACCCGTCAGGGTGGTTGGTTTCTCAGTGTGAGTTTTCTTGCCCATTTGTACTTGTGAACTGTGCTACAATTTATTTTCATTTTGTGCTAACAATGGGTAGCAAAAGTGATAAAACTGTATGAAAGAAATTCTCTAACTCCTAAACTCTTTTTCTCCATTGCAATACTTTTGTTTGTTTGTTTTACATGGAAGTGGTCAAGGATCATGATTAAGAAAAATCACTATGAATTAGATTTCGTTGAATTAGACTTTGAATCCAGGCCCCACCAAGTGTAAAAAATGACTTAAGTGCTCAGCTTCAGTGTCTTCATTTGTAAAATGAAGATAATAATAGTGCTTATCTCCTAAGAGGTGTGAAGAGTCAATGAAATAATTGTGTGAGGGCTTAGCATAGTGCCTAGCGGATAATAAGCAGTCAGTTAATTATAGAAATTATTGCAGGATGGGTTTCGTTAGTGCAACTTTTCTTAGGAAAACAGCTGTTCATTACAGAAATGCTGTGTCATGGCATTTGCTTTGACCTTTACTACTGGAAAAAAAATAAAAACTCAGGACCCAAATCATGATTAATTTATATGCTATGTTTATGAACAGCTAAGCTTTTTCCACTTTGGTTCTCTAAGAGGAATAAGGATCAAAGATGCAGAAAATTGGGACTCACCACAAAATGAACACTTCCTGAACCTTAATTTGGTTGAGATAAAATAATAGATGGCCTCCCTGGTAATGAACTATAGGCAAATTTCCAAGGAAACGTGCAGTGCACTTGGGTTCTTCCACACATACCATGCAGGAGTGACAGAAACTATGCTGTGGAGAGGCCATGGTGAAATGTACCTCCAGTGAATTTGCCAGGAAGATAAGAAGAACATTCCAGCAGCTTATGTGTTGCCCAAATGACATGTCAACTCATTCTCAGATCTACTCATTTCCTGATTGCAGAGAATACCAGTGTGGACAGCCTTGGGTTTATGGAAAAAGTGGTTGCCAAGGAAAGTTAATTCTCTTTGGAAAATGCAAGTTGATATTAATTAATGATGATTCTGATTTATGAGAAAGAATTTGTTATAAGACATATTTGGCTGTGTACCTTGAAAGATCCTGCAGAGTGTTTGTGTGTGTGTGTTTGTGTGTGTGTGTGTGTGTGCGCGCGTGCACGGGCACATGTGCAGGTGACTCTGATTTGAAATTAACAAGCAATTATAACTTCCAAATTATATGAATCAGCCATTTGAAATAAGTCTCAAATTTCTTCCCAGGAGAAATACAACATTTTTCCTGCTTCCAGGCATTCTGCTTCCTAATCCTTTCACTTTCTTCCAGACATTTCAGAAAGTAATGGACACGGAGGTGAAGCTAGGGGGATTTACAAATTTAATTTCCGTAATACCAAGATTGAAACTTGCCCCTATTCAAAATATATATACGCAGTCTTGAGTTCATGCTGAAAAGAAGCTATTAGTTTAATGTGTAATCCTAGAGCAAAGAGCAATATGACTCACATGAAGAATTAAGGATGGGTCACATAGTCAAAATCCACTTTATTTTATTTTTTAGACATCTTTTCTCTCTGAGAAATAAAAGAATAGGCAATATATATCATTATTCAATGAATAAAAATAAATTAAAAATATGCCCAGCAGGCATACATTGTGGAAGGGAAGTGGTAGAGAGTAAAGAGGAAAAATAAAAAAAGAAGAAGAAGAAAGGGAAAGAAAGATCATGGGGAGAAAGAAGGAAAGTAAAAAATGAGCCAGATAAAGACAACATAAATGCATAAACATATGCCAGACATCTTCAGAGGGCAGCATTAGTGTCTATTACTCTTTTAAGGCAATTGTTACTTTTTTTAACTCAGTCCAAATTGGGACATTTAGTTTGGGGCACACGCTCTGTGGTCTGATGACATTTGCCTATACTTCTTTGTATTATTTTTACTAGCCATATACAGATTAGAATATTCATCTTTTAATTTATCACAGTCACCTTCAATTATTATCATACTAAACCATGAACAATGTTAGAACCTTACAACAGTATAATCCCATTTTCCCCTCCCACCTTTGGTGCTATATGTCACGTACTTTCCTTCTAATATATTATAAACCTGAGACTATATTGTTATATATGTTTAAATAGCCAATAGTCTTAGAAAAAAATTTTAAATCTTCTTTTATATGTATGCGTATAGTTATCCTTTCAAGTGCTTTTCATTTCTACCTGCAGATGTATACTTACATTTGAATCATTCCCCCTTCAGCCTGAAGAATTTTTTTCAGTACATATTTTTGTAGTGCAGGACTGCTGATAATAAATTCTTTCAGTTTTTGATTTTCTGAAAATATCTTAATTTTGCCTTCATTTGTGAAGGATATTTTCACTGAATTGAGAATTTTAGGTTAATAATTTTTTTTTTCCAGCACAGGGAAAATGTTATTCCATCATTTCCAATGAGAAGAAGTCAATTGTATTAATAATTCTTATTTTTGTTCCTATGAACATGGTTTTTTTTTTCCCTCTGACAGCCTTTAAGATTTTCCATTTGTCCTGTATTTTTAGTAGTTTGAATACAATGTGCCTGGATGTGATTTTTCTTTGTATTTATTCTGCTTGGTATTTGCCGTGCTTTTAGAATGTATAGGTCGAAGTATTTCATTGATTTTGGAAAATTTGGAGCCATCATTTCTTTAAATATTTTTCTTCTCTGTTCTCTCTCTTCTCTATTTCGGAGGCTCCAATTACATTTACGTTAGTTGAATTTATATTGTTCCACAGGTATTTGATATTCTACCGTTGTTTTTTTAAATTTATTCTTATCTTTGTGCTTCAGTTTGAATAATTTCTGTTGATTAACTTTCAGTTTACTAATCCTTTGTCCTGCTCTGTCCAGTCTGAGGTTAGGCTCATACAATGGTTTCTCCTTTTTTAAAAGATATATTTTAATTATAGAATTGCTCTCTGGTTCTTTTGCACAGTCTTCATTTTTTGCCAAAATTCTCCATCTCTAGCCCCATTATGTCCCTCTTGTCCTCTCAATTTTTTAACGTGTTTATTAAAATTATAAATATATCTCTTTGTTCCTGAAAAATTCATCGTATGGATCATCTGTGGGTCTGCGTCTATCAACATGTTTTTATTTCTCTTGACTGTGGGTCACATTGTCTTCTTTCTTTGCATGTCATAATCTTTTATTGTATTTCAGACATAGTATTTAAAAGACCAGTAGAGACTAAAGAAGGTGATAATTTTCTCCAGAAAGGGGTCACCTTTTGTCTGACAAGCAGCAATTGTTGAGAGCTGAGCTCATCAATCTAATTAGCAGTTGAGCAGAATTGGGGCTGGGTTACCAGTCGAGTTCGTTTCAGTTCACCTCTGGATCAAATGTCTTTGAGGAGATTGGGACCCTCCTTCTAGCAGGATTTTGGGGTCTAAGCACCACAAGATTATGAGCTCTCTCTCTGCTTTCTAGACCTGATTCCAGGCTTTCTGATTATTCTACTTTTTGAATAAAATTCCCATGGGGTTGAATTGGTGGATGGGGAAGGCTAACTCTGAGTCTGGGGCTCCGCCAGATGCGAATCCATCATGCCAGCCCAGGCACAGCCTTTATGAGCTTGGCTGACGTCTCCTTGTTTGCACGAAGTCCCTCAGCCTGCAGCAGCTCTCTTCCCAGACTCAGCAACTCCCCTAGGAAGGCCCTTCTTCCTCTCTGGATTCCGTTTTACTTAGATTTTTTTTTTTTTTTTTTTTTTGCATCCACAGTCTTCAATGGCTTTAAAGAAAAATAAGATTTTTTTTTCTTAATTTACCTATATTTTTATTGCTATTTGAGTGACCATCTTACACGGATCTCTGTATTCTATAATCAGAACCCTTGAGTCTGATTCTGATGAGTTGATTCCTTTGGCAACCCATTTTATTTAAAAATAACGTGATTGATGATTCATCACGTTATAATGCTTGCACTTGAGTTAGTGCCCCAAGGCAACTAACTCAGGAAACCTTCAAGATTGTTATTCCCTGCCTCCTTGAAATGTTGAGATAGAGGTGATACAATGACCTGATTTATAGAATGGAAATAAGAGTCATTAAAACTTATTAAGTGCCAGGATATAGTATGTCCCTAAGAATTCTGCCTGGTCCTCTACATGCATCATTTTATTTTATTTTATTTATTTTTTTGAGACAGAGTCTCTCTCTGTTGCCCAGGCTAGAGTGCCGTGGCGTCAGCCTAGCTCACAGCAACCTCAAGCTCCTGGGATCAAGTGATCCTTCTGCCCCAGCCTCCCAAGTAGCTGCGACTACAGGCATGAGCCACCATGCCCAGTTAATTTTTTCTATATATTTGTAGTTAGCCAATTAATTTCTTTCTATTTTTAGTAGAGACGGGGTCTCGCTCTTACTCAGGCTGGTTTCGAACTCCTGACCTTGAGCCATCTTCCCGCCTCGGCCTCCCAGAGTGCTAGGATTACAGGCGTGAGCCACCGCGCTCAGTCATCACTTTATTTTTTTAAATGTAAAAATATTTACTGGATATTTGCACTGGGGTGTAGAAAAACCATTAGAGCTGGAGGTGACATGAAAGTCCTAGGGTCAAGGCCCCAGCCAGGGAACATGAGTAAGGGATGAGAGGTGGGTCTTTCTCAGGGAGGACGGGTGCTGAACACTTGGGAGTGAATTTACTTGTTCCCGATTTAGTGTGTACCAGGAACCAGGAAATGAGGCATCTGGACCCCACGTGTAAGCTACACACTCTGATGCTCAGTTCTGGTTCTCTGTTCAAAAACAGGACCTTTAGGCACCACTACGGTGGGAATTACAAAATAGGACAATCTCACAAATGTGGAATGCTTAGCTGCCCTGAATTTCCCACTGCTTTACGGATATTGCAGTTACTTTCTCTGTTCCATTTTCTGGGAAAGATTTAGTTTGTCATGGAAATAATGACACCACAAGGCAGTGCCCTAAGGTGAAGGGCTGGCTTCTATGCTTCTAATGCAGCTTGGGCACAACTCATGAAATTGTGGGAAGCCACATTATACTCTGTGGGAAATGGTGCACTCTGAATGATGTTCCTTCTAAACTTGCAGTGATGCTTGCTGGAAAGAAAATGAGCAGTTGCTTTCTGTTCTTGTCACTTAGCCCTATTTCCTCTCTGTGCAGTTTCACTGGCTATATATTTTCTCTCTCCTCCCCTCCCTGTCCCCTTCCCTTCTTCTCTCCGACCCCCTTTCATCCCCTTCCCTTCCTTTTCTTTTGCTGTCTTATTTCTTCTTTCTCTTCCCCCCCGCTAAAATCATAAATCCTGTTGGTTTCACTAATATTCCTCTATTCTGAACTTGGGGTGATCAATGTTTTCTCATCATTATCGTCTATGCTTCCATATGGTACACTTCCATTTTCAGAGTCCTTCTAGTTGTGATGATGATGATGATGGTGAAGGAGTCAGTAGTAATACTTGCACAGTACTTATTTTGTTGGCTGCTATGGTAAGTGTTTTACAGGTATTAACTCATTAAACCCTAAGAAAAAGCCTGTTGAAATAGTTTATCCTCATTTTACAGATGAGGAAGTTAAGGCACTGAGAGTTTGCTCAAAGCCACTCAACTGACAAGTAGCAGAATCGTGGTCTTACCCCGGGAAGTCTAGCTCCAGGGCACATGCTCTTAAACACTGTCCTAAATCGTCTTTCATTTCAATTACTTTATTTAATTCTTATCCAAAACCCATGAGATCTTTAGGGAAGATGCTTCTCTTTTTATTTTGCAGTTGAGGAAACTGAAGCTAGAACTGGCCAGAACACTCCAAAATGACAGACCTGCATACGAGTCTCATAAAGTCACAGCTTAGCCTATTCTTATATGCCTATCCTCCCCAAATGCTCAGGTGTCTTGTTGCTATAACTTCCAAAATTCTTCCATTGACAGGATTTTGGAAGAGAATAAGGGTGGGGGTGGGGACAGGGAAGGGACTCTGGGCAGCCTACATTTTAGGGCTGGATGAAGCAGGAGTGAATAAGAAATTCTATAAAAGGGATCTTGGGGACAAGGGAGCTCGAGCCCAGCTGGTTCCAGATGCCACCTTCTTCTCAGTCGCCACAGCATAATATATTAACAAATGAGAGCATCTCAGACTCACCCTCCAAAGTTACACAGTCCCTCACTTCTATCACTGGTGAATGGTTCAGAACTAGCAGCAATGACATTGGGTGATGAGAAATTTCAAAGTGTTGAGAGAAGAGGAAGAACTTAAATTCCCTAACTCATAGCTCACTGCAACCTCAAACTTCTGGGCTCAAGTGATCCTCCTGCCTCAGCCTCCTGAGTCACTGGGTCTATAGGCATGCACCACCATGCCCGGCTATAAAATAGTAATTTAACAAGATCATCAGAACTCAGCCCATTCCATTCTGCCATCCTCAGCATTTTAGTTTTTCATCCTCATCTGGGAGACCTCATGAATGCAAGGTGGCTGCCTCAGTGTCAAGCCATCACATTTTCTCCTGATCACATACAAACACAGGAAACAAAGGCACCAAGGTGTCTAGAAATTGTCTCATCTGTGTCCCCTTTTTATCAGGAAGGAAAGTATTTCTCAGCATCCTTTCCTTTCTTTTTCATAGTCTGGTCCCCATCATATAGCCATGTACATCCATAAGGAAAGGCGGGGAAAGTGAGTATCTGGCAAAAAGATGCCAAGCTTGTCATGATTGAATTAGCAAAAGCAGTCATGATTCATCTCTCAGGGCTGTGGACTTAGCAACGCAAAAAAAAAAAAAAAATTAGGATTCTGTCTGTGCTATATTGTGTGCATGGTAATTTACTCTAAAATACTTCAGTCTAAGTGGTATGATGTGTATGTGTGCGAGTTAACACTAATCAACACTCTAGGAATGAGTGGCTAATTAGTATATGAAGAGTCCTTGTCTGAATCAATACTTTTGGGTTAGTTAATTAGCATATGGAATGTTAGGCATAATTTTTTATTGGTGAAATTCGTTGTGCTTACGATCAGTTAGGAGTCGGGTAGCAGGGTCCACCACTTGTGCATGAATAAGGTAGAAGACACGAGCATATTGGGTCATCAATACCAGAGGTGGATTTTCTGGAGCGCATTGGCCCTGTGTCCTCCTGCTTCCTGGAGCGTCTATCCCACTAGGTGGGCCAGTGATGAGGCCTCTGATCACACTTGAAGGGAATCTGTTTCTCACGTAGCTTATTCTTCAAGGGGCTTGCCAGGGACCATGAAGTCAAGAGAGAGGAGGAATCCTTCTCAAAATACAAGTGGTTATTCACCCACTTGCTAAAAACCATCTGCATGGTCGGTGGAATTTGGCCTGAGGCTTACTTTCATTTTAAGATACCACCTTGGAGCAAGGTTGCAGAATGGGGATACATCACCTCCTCTTGCCTCCAGCCACCAGAGGCTGCCGGCATATACTAAAAAGAAACTGAGATTTGCTAACCAGCCAAATTAGCTTCACTTTGGTCACTCCAGTTAGCCAGAGAGGACAGGGGAGTGATTGTTGGGGAGACCACGAGGCCAGGAATATCACACAACAGGATGTTACACTGACATCACTTCAGTGGGAGCACCACAATGCAATGGATGTGAAATTCCAAAATGAGCTGATAAACTGAAATGCAATCAAAAGAAAAAACCTATTTCAGAACATGAATGGTCAAGAATCGATTTTGAAAAAGAATTTATGACACATTATATTTGGATTAATATGCTGCTACTCATGAGTCCCATTTTCCAAGGGTAGAACTGGGTGTGATCTCCCCCTTACTTGGAGTGTAAACAGCTTTATCAGAAGACCACGTGGCATGCTGACATAGGTCCCTTAGAGACAGTGGTGGCCATGGTAGACTGTGTCCAAATCTGAAATATTTCCACTGTGGATGGGAGGCAGAGAGATGGAGTTGCTGTCATGTTGGGGAGGAACTTTGTCCCCTCTGTTGGCGTGTGACAGGTGCATGAACGCTGGGCGCCAGCTGCGGAATGCACAGTAGGAGCGTTAGCATGGGGTTGTCTTACAAGGAATCCTGCACAAGAGGGCGTCTACCAGAAGGCAGGTCACCCAAACAGGGAAGGACTGTATGATGTGGCCCTTCAGAAAACAAACAGAGGCTGAGGAGAGACGTGGGGAAACAGCCACAGGAAGGGGAACTTTTGCCTGCGTCATGGGAATAGCAGAGTGGAGGATGCAGCAGGACAGCCGCTGAAGTCACCCCAAAGAGCTCAGAGAAGAAAGCACCAGCTTGAAACCCCTGCCAGGCCCAGCTCCCAGAGGCATCTCACAGCAGTGCCAGGCAGGCAAGGGCTTTCCCTGTTCTTTGCGCTCACCCATCGCATCCTTTCTCATACGCCAACATTGGAGAGGCCAGAGCCACTACCAGCCAGCTGAGAAAGGAGATCTAGAGCAAGAAACGAAAAGCCAACCTCAGGCCCCACCCAGGAGGTGGAAGGCTGGCCCGTGGCTGTCCCTATCTGAAAGAAAGGAGAAAGGGGACACTTCAAGTCTCATTTCAGACCAATACTGATTATTACAGGGGACTAGGCAGCATAAAGACCAAACTGGGACTGTGTTTGCTGTTTCAGGTGTGGTAGGGCTTTCTGTTGCCCGAGAGTCACGGGCCTGCTGGAGTTTCCATGTGGGTCGCTGAGCATGTTGAAAGGATAGAGGGAGACTCCCGCGACGGCATGAAGGGCGACCCTCCCCTCTCACATCCCCAGAGTTTGCACCTCGTCTGCTCTTCTCGGCAGCACTGTGCTGCGCTTCATCTTGACTTCTGCGTCAGTTCTCCACTGCTGCATAGCAAATTCCCACGAACTTGGTGCTTAGAAAAGCAAACATTCATTATCCCACGATGTCTGTGAGCCAGGAGTCGAGGTGTGGCCTAGCTGGGCACCTCTGGTTCTAAGGGCTTTCATCATGGTGTCGGCCAGACTGCAATCTCGTCTCAAGGCTCCACCGGGGAAGGACTGGCTTTAGGGCCCACGTGGTGGTTGGCAGAATTCAGTTCCTTGTAGCCTGTTGGACCAAGGGACTCGGCCTCTTGCTGGCCGACAGGCAGAAGCCGCCCTCAGTTTCCCGCTGTCTGTGGACCAAAGGCTGCTCGCACTTCATTGCCGTGTGCGTCTCCCAAATAGGACCACATGCGTCATCAAGAGTCTTTTTCATAAGACAGGTGTTACAATCTTATGCAATGTAATCACAGAAGTGACTCACATTGGAGGCATATTGCCATATCCCATGGGTTTGAAGCAGGTTCCAGATCTCACCCACATTCAGAGGGAAGGGATTACACAGGGCATGGATACCAGGGGCTGGGAGGATTGGTGGCTGTCATACAGGGGGTCTTCCACCCCTTCTCATCTCTAATCTACATGTACCTCTCTAGCTTGCAGGATACGGATGGGATGAATTGATAAAATAGCTTCAGAGTGAAATGTCATTTACACAAATCTACTGTTCTAGGGTTAAGATAAATCAACTTGCATAGTACAACCTCAGAAGATTATTATGGTTTATTATTATTTTTCCAGCCTATCTAAGATCTTCTGCTGTGTCAGTTTAGAGTGTGCCAAGACCCAGAAAAGGCTGAGTATGGGCTCCAGTCAAGGCAAGGGCTGAGGAGAGGACAAAAGCCATTCCTCCACTCTGACCCGTACGAAGCACATGCTAAATGCCAGGCCGAGGCTAAGCGCTTTCTCTGCTTTATTCCAATAGTCCTCACAACAGCCCCATGAGACCGCATTCTTATTAGCTCCACTCTATAAATGAAAAAAAATGGAGGCTTGGAACGTCCATGTAATTTGACCTGGTAAATTATGGAGCCAGGACTTGATATGAGGTTTGTCTGCCTCCAAGCCTGGGTCTTGTCTGCACCTTGAAGAAAAACCCAGGCAGTGGAGGCAATATGCAAATAGCATTTCATTTGGAATCAGGACATCTGGGCTCAAGTGTCACTCAATCACTTTGGGATCGTTATTTGACTTCCTTGGGCCTCACTTTTTCATCTGTAAAAAGGAAATCAAATAATTTTGTTACCAATATGTTAAAGAAAAAAAAAGAATTTTGACCTTAATCTCCCACCATGCATAGAAAATCATCTTAAAATGGATCACAGGCTCAAATGTAAGAAATGAAACCATAAAACTTAAGTTAGACGAAGATTTCTTAGATATATTATCAAAAGCACAACCTATAAAAGAAAACATTAATAAATTGGATTTCATAAAAACTAAGAATTTTTGCTTTTCAAAAGACACTATTAAAAAACCAAAAAGATAAAGCTATAGTTGGAAGGAAAATATTTGCAAAATGTGTATCTGATAAAAGACTGGCATCTAAATTATATAATCACCTTTTATAGCTTAGTAATATGGCAAACAACCCACTAAAAATGGGAAAAGATTTGAATGGATGCATTGCCAAAAAAGATATTGAAATGGAAAATAAGCACATAAAAAGATGCTTAACATTGTTAGTCATTAGGGAAATGCAAACTAAAATCACAATGAGATATCACCACATGCCCACTGTGTCATATATTAATTTTCTCTTTGAATCCTTATCAAGACTCTTTAAGAGGGGCTTTTATTATTCCCATTTTACAGATGAGAATACTTACTGGCCTTAAGTGGCTACTTAAAGTCACAGAACTAAAATGCAGGACAGCAGGCTTCAAACGCAGGCAGTCTGATTCCAGTGCCCATGTGCTTGTTATGACTTTATTAAGCCTTTGGAATGTCAGCCCTGTGAGGGCAAGGATTGTCTGTCTCTGCACTGCTGGAGCTTTTGCATCCAACATGTAGAAGGCACTTGACATTTGCTAAATGCCAGCCAGGCAGCACACAGTGGGGCTCAGCCAGCACTTCTTCCAACTGTTATAGGGCCTCTGCTTAGGGTGAGTCATACCCACTTACGGTTTACAACGACCTGTTATGATGCCTTTTATCTGATCTCAGAAAACTCTGCAACTAGTCTTGGAGGGGCCTCTCCACATTCCTCTTTTTCCTGTCTTCCCTCCTTTTTCTATTCACTTTTCTTTCTTCACTCTCTTCTTTTCCTTTCTCCAATGGGCTGCTCTGGCTTGACCTCACTTTGGAGAGGACACACGGGGATGCTGACCTCCAGGACCAGCCACCTGGCTTTCCCAGACAGGAACTGTGGGTGCAGAACCCTCAGCCTGCCTGCCCTGGCCATTCTACCTGTGGCCAGCCTTCGTGGGCCTTCACTTCTCTGCACCATAGGGAAGGCTGGCTGGCCCATTCCCTCCTAACCCAAGGAAGATTTATCTGCTCGAAGTCCATCCCACGAGGAGTGCAAAATGCTCCTTTCTAAGAGAGAGCATAGAAGGGTCTCAGAATAGTGCCCGCGGAGGAGGAAGGCAGGGCAGGGATCCAGGACAGGAGGGGCCGGGCACCAGGCAGCCAGCTGAGGCCTGCGCCTTCCTCCGGCTGAGGATAGAAGAGACAGGATGGCAAAGTTTGCCTCCTCTCCTGCTTGGAAGGGAGGATGGTGGTTAAGCTGAGTTTGCTTTCAGCTCTTGAATCAACACCGAGTCTGCCTTGTCTGCCAGGCCATATGGTTTGCAGAGGCAGACTTGGACTGGGTTTTGGCAGATGGAGGGAGCTATGCTGAAAATGACAGAGTCTAGCAGCTGGGGAGGCAAGGGAGCTGGCAGGCGAGAACCCGGGGAGAGGCTGATTGGGAGCAGGGGAAAACCTAAGAGGCAGGAGGTGAAGCAAAAGGAAATATATTTTTCTAGTAGGAAAAGGAAAAAAAGCACTATTTTTCTGGGAGAGGAGAGCATCAGGGAGCCCTGAAGAGGGACGTGTGTGTGTGTGGTGTGACACAGTAGTTGCCCAGCTCTTTTATTTCGCCACATCTGGGTGCTACCTATACCATATGTAGTTGATATTTTTTCTTTATACTGACATTTATTTTCAAAGGAAGGTTTTATCACTACCACATGTGGAAAGTTTGTCATAATTGGATGGTAATCATAAGCATAAGTGAAAACAATGTGGTGATATTAAATTCTAACTAGATACTATTGCCTACTGGAGACTCTTTAAAAAATAGGAATTAGAGTGTTAAAGATTTAAAAGCATCAAACCGAGACTTCTTCTTTGATGTTATCGGAAAGTTTGAAAAAGGAATGATCTTTCTCACTGTGTGATTCAATGTTATTTAATGCAATACTATATCAGTGATGATGCAAGTTTCACTGGAACATTTTGGAAAACCCTAGGGGGAGGGGTGGGAAGAATGAACATGGCCCTAGGAATTAGGAGATAGGGCTTCTAGTTCTCCACCACTGCCAGGCATCGTCTTAGACATGTTTCCTTATGATGAATCAATTTTCTCATCTGTTGGAAGGAATGGAATTAAAGTCCCAAGAAATAGCAAATTGGTTTTATCGTCTGGAATTATATATTAAAACCAATTCTGAAGCTGTATCCAAGCTTAGTGGGAAAGAATGCCATGATAGATTAGTGATGTCTGCCACAGGTGCAGAGTAGGAGCAGGGAGATGCATATTGGCCATCTGCCATTCCTAGATCAGAAAATCTCTAGAGTATCCCCCAATTCTGACAGCCTGTGATTGTATAATTTTCATACTTATCCAAGAGCATGTTTGACTTGCTTATTTGCTCATGAATGATGGGAAAGTATGAAACAAGACAATTTTTGTAAGTGATAGGCCAAAAATTCAGTTCTACCCTCACTGAGCACCTATATTGTGCCAGGCCTTGGGTTGAGAATGCAAAGATGAATAATGGGACATGTATGGGGGGACGGCATCCGAAGAGGGACCCAGAATACAAGTGAAGTTCAGTTTAGAAAACCAAAAGTGGCATTTTTCCTGCTCCAAAGTTGAGAGTGGAGACATGTATGTGCCAAAAGAATGTGGCTCTTTTCTTTCCCCAGAGGAGAAATAAGCTCAAATGTGATTTGCATAGTTGAGCTTTTTTTCTTGTAAATTCACTGAAGTATAACATATATGCAAATCAAAATTATCCATCTCAATTAATATTCACAAAATAAATTCACCTGTGTACCCAGCACCCACGACAGCAGAGCATTACCTGCGCTGCAGAAGTCTGCACACGCTCCCTCCTAATAACTAAGCATCCCTAAAGGGTAACCACTCTCCTGACTTCCAACAGAGCAGTTTTTATTGTATTAAAACCTTATATAAATAGAGTCAATCAAAATATACTCTCTCATGCTTGACTTCTTTTGCTCAACATGTTTGTGAGATTCATACATGGTTTTATGTGCAACTGTAGTTCATTTCAGTCTATGGCTATAAGGTGTTTCATCATATGAGTATACCAGGATTTACGTATTCACTCTATTCTAAGCCGCATTTGGGCGATTTTCCGTTTTTGGCTCCTGCATAGATGCTGCCATGAACACTCTTGTACATCTCTTTGGTGTACATAGATGGGCATTTCTGTTGGGGATAATCTTAGGAGTGGAATTACTGAGTCATAGAATATGCGTATGGGTCAGCTTTAGCAAACACTGACAAGCAGTTTCCCAAACTGGTTGTGCTAACTACACTTCCCCCGGCAGTGCACGAGAGTGCCAGTCTTTCCAAAGCCTCCCCAAAACATTTGGTATTGGTTGTCTTTTTCATCGCAGTCCTTCTAGTTTGTGTTAGGATTTTAGTCAGCTTGTGTCTAGGGTGGACACAAGTTGTAAGGAGCTAATTTCAAGATCTTGCAAAACTTTTCCCTAGTCATTTCCTGTTTCAAATGGCCCAATCCCCTCCTCCTCTCCCTCTTCTAGAGAATTTGAGAAAATAGGGACAACTATGTTGAACATCCTATGTTGTTCAACCATCATAGAATATTGGAACTGAAGAGGAGTCCTTCGAGATCATCCACCCCACCTTCCCACTATCTGGATGGGAAAACTCACCAGGCGGGGGCAAGTGAGTTTTCAAGAATCTTCCAGCTAGTGCCTGAGGCAGACCTAGGGCTCTAGTCCCTGAGCATGAATCTACTGCCTTTTCTGCCTCCCTGTGCTGTTTCTTCATTATAACTTCGAAATTTCACTGCCAATCTTGACAGCCAAAGATATTCTTTGGAGAGCTCAATGAGCACGTGTCTGGACGCTAACCCACCCGTGCAGCCCATCCCTTAGGGTGGTGAGGACAGTCGGGCTGAGGGTTTCTAGACAGAGTGTGTGAGCTGCACTTCCTAGCCTTGGAGTCTGCCTGGAGCTTGAGAGGAGACTGCATTTCAAAGCTTCCAGAAGCCTCCCTAATCTTCATTTCTCATTAGCCTTGGCATCTGCCCTCAAACTCTGTATCCTAGTTCCCAGACAGAGCCACGACAGACAGTACACTGGGGTGAAGTGTGGTGATTTACACTTTCTCTTTCTCTCTCCTCCTGTCCATGTATCTTCTTATGTCAATAAACTGGTCTAGTCACTTTTTTTACATGTGAGGGTAATGCCAATAAGCACATTTATTGAGCGCTTACTATACGCCAGGCATCGTATCATGTAATGCTCACAATTTCCCTGTGAGATCAGTACTATTTCATGTCTATTTCCCAGATGGCACATGGGAATCTTTGAGAAATCTTCTTGTCTGAAGACCCACTGTGAAGTGGCTGAGCCAGGACTTGGGCCCAAGAATTCAAGTCCACACTCTCAACCACGGCTCTACAGCCTCTGGTACTGGGAACCATTACCCTGTGATCGAGTAGGGAGAACATACTGGTTCAGGGCATGCCTTTCTTTAAGAAAACCATATAAAGGAAAATCTGAAGCTATAAAGCAGATGTGCTTTCTTGCAGGAGGAACGCAGTGTTGTTCAAACCCAGTGCTTCACTGGGAACACTGAAGTGTTTGTTTTCACAGAATTTACTACTTGACTTGGGGGCTTGGCACAGTCAGATAAACTCACCCAGAGTGTTAGGGAACTTCTATCCTCCCGTGATCATTGGGAAACTGAGACAAAGCGTCTCTTCATTCGAAGGGGACCAGGGAAGCATTCTATAATCACAGATTTTGGAGCTACTCCATAGACAGGAATAGCTACAGGTGTAAAAATGATGGGGAAAGGGAATCAAATTGCACAGAACAAATTCAAGAAGGCTCCTGTACAAAACTGGAGGTGTACCTGCCATTCTTTTCCTGGGAGTAGGGAGGAGCCTATGGTGGAGTTAAGATGGGAGATTCAACAAGAAGAAGTCAAATGTACCTCTGGCTCTGACAGTGGACTTGAGAAATAGTCAGAGCAACTTACATTAGAGAGAAGGATGTTTAGAAAGCAGGGTCAAGAACCTATAAAAATTTATGTGGAATCTTGGCTGAGAGTAGAGGTCAGTGTTAGAAATTTTGATTTTAAACATCTGAAGCCTGCTTCCCATAGTATCCCTCCTGTCACTGTCCCCACTTTGCTGCCTAAAACCTTCCAATGTCTTCCCACTGTACTTAGAATAAAACTCATGCCAAGGCCTCCAAGTCACCATCTTTCCCAGCTTCTTCTCGTTCCAAGCTCCCCTTTATTGCTCTAGCCACATTGGCCCTGTTTCTGTTTCTTGAACATGTTGGGCTCTTTCCTGACTCAGGTCCTTTGCATTCTCTGGTTCCTCTCCCTGGACAGCTCTTTACTGGCTCTTTGCATGGCCGCCTCCTTCTAATCAGTCCAGTCTCAGCTCCTACGGCACCACCTTAGACAGCTTCACATTTCTCAGGGGAATCTGCTTCCTTCATAGCACCTACCATAATCTCTAATTACCTGGTTTGTGTATCTGTTTAGTTGTTTATTGTCTGTTAATGGAAAAAACCCAAACTCTGTAAAACAATTTAAAGATGTTTACTTTCAGCCGAATATGTATAACCGTGGCGTGGGAGCCAGACCCAAGAAGTCTTGAGCAAATGGTCCTGCCACAGTTGGGTTACAGTTTGGTTTTATACATTTTAGGGAGGCAGGAATTGCAGGGGAATTAATACATCTGCACATGGAAGGTGTACATTGGTTTGGCCCAAAAAGGTGGGACATCTCAAAGTGAGGTCGTACAGGTTATAGGTGGGTTCAAAGATTCTTCAATTTGTAATTGATTAAAGAAATAAAGATTTAAGGCTTGGGATGCTTTAAGCTAACATGAGGGAGTCTGTTAATCAGAGACAGGCCATAATACAACAACCCAAGTGATCTGCTAAGCAAACTGATGGCCTGTAGGTGATTTAACCTTTGCTCTGCACGGCCTGGGGTCCTGTTAATAATTTTGTATCTTACCATCTGAGACATGTCCAACATGTCCAGTCTTCCTCCCCTCATGGCCGAGGACTCAGTTTTAAGGTTTTCCTGGGATCCCCTCGGCCGTTCAGTTGGTGGGGGACTTAGGATTTTATTTTGGTTCACATGCCTGTGTTCATACAATAGATTCCAATGAAAAAATTTGTTTTGTTTTGTTTTTTTTAAACTCAGTGTCATTGGCACTTAAAACAGTGCTAAGGATTTCTGAACATTTGACATAAATTTGTTGAATGAATGAATGAATGGTAGAACCAGATATCTCACTAACCATGCAAAGAATATTCAGACTCCTCGTTCTCATTAATAAATATCAGTTTTAAAACAAAATAGAATCAGTTCTTCTTTAAAAACAAATCTGAGCCTTCTCTAGTAATCAAAAGTCCCATGTGTTCCAGATCTCAAACTATTAAATACAAAGATCTGAAATGCAGACAATAAGATTGATTTTCTAATGACAGTGTGAGGAGCTTCATGAACCTACTCCCCAGTGAAACTGTAGAAAATTATTTAAAGCAACCATTTAAAGCCTCTGGAAATAGCCCTCAGGGCATACAACAAGTGAAGAAACATCTATTCAAGAAAATCTATGAAAATTCAGTAAGATAAGTGAGACCCTTTGGTATTTGGATGAAGACCATTTCCTCTATCCCCCTCCCAGCTCAGTGAGGTGGAAATTCCACTCCAGACTGGTGCAGTCAAAACTATACCCTCAGCTTTTAGTCCTGGGCTTTCTTCCCAGGGGAGCAGGACCCCTGCATTTCTCATCCTGCCCCTAGCTACCTTCACTAAGGAAAGGGGTGGGCTTGGGGGACTCCCTCCTAGCTCCTAAAGTGAGTGTGTTACTCAGAAAGAAGTATGCTATTGTCTCCACTTCCAGCTCCAGGGCTCTGGTTCAGAGAGTCTGCCAGGGGGAGAAACATGCCATATGGCAGACAGCTCCTTACCTCTTCTCAAAGCAAGCAACTTTGTTTGCAACAAAGTATTAAGAATTGAGGTCTAACGGTGCTGTCAGAATGAGTGGAGCTAGGAGTGAAAGGGGATTGGGAAAAGATTCTTAGATTAAAAGAAGATACATGCTAAACTGTAGGCTAGCTATGCTGTGGGAGAGAGCCAAGAAAAGAGACAGCTGGGAGGAGCCCTCCTGAGGTCAGAACAAATATCAACCACTGACCTCAGGAACCGCTCCTTCAAGGGAGCACATTTTGATTGAATTGGTCTGTAGAGCAGTTTATACACAAGGCATTGTTGTAAAGCAATCAGTCAGCAATTAGTAGATCCTAATAGTCAGCTATGGCCAGGGAAAGAGATGACACACCACTGTCATCCCAGGGTGGCTGTGGACACACCCACAAAGCTGAGCATCCCTAAGCGTCAGTGGCTTAGCACTGCAGAGGCGGGAGGGAAATGAACTTCAGTAAAATAATCCACCCAGTCACTAAATAAATAAATAAATAAACAAATAGATAAATAACAATAACAGTTCTGGAAGTGGGGGAGTACCCACAGTCGCTATAAAATATTATCTATAATGTCCAGTTTCCAACAACAAAAAGGCCTATGAGATATGCAAAGAAATAAGGAAGTATGATCTATATACCAAAAAAGCAGGTAACAGAAACTATCTGAAGAATGAGATGTTAGATTTAATAGAAAAAGACTCCAAAGTCTTATAGATGTGTTCAAAGAACTAAGGAAAACCATGATTTGAAAAGTAAAATAAGGTATGATGACAATGTTACATCAAATAGAGAATAACAATAAGTAGGTAGAAAGTATAATACGGAATGAAACAGAAATTCTGGAGTTGAAAAGTGTAATACCCAAAATGAAAAACTTACTAGAGGGATTCAACGGTAGACTTGAAATGGCAGAAGAAAGAATTAGCAAATTTAAAGATAGATTAATAGAGATTATACAGTCAAAAGGAAAGAGAAAAAAAGAATAAATAAAAATGAACAGAGCTTCGGAGAAATGTGGGACACCATTATGTACAGCAACATACATTCAATGAGAGTATTAGAAGAAAAAGAAGCAGAAAAATTATTTGAAGAAATAATGCTAAAAACTTTCCCAATTTATTAAAAAACACTAAACTACATATCCAGGAAGCTCAATGAACTCCAGGATAAAAAGAAAGAGATCCAACAACATATTAAATCATAGTAAAAATGCTGAAAGCCAAAGACAAGGAAATAATCTTGAAAATAGCAAGAGAAAAGCAACTCCTTCTTTACAAGAAAATCATAGTAAGATTAACAGTGATTTTCTTAGCAGAAAGCATGGAGGCCAGATGTCAATGGAATAGCACAGTCAAAGTGCTCCAAGAGAAAATTCAACCAAGGATCCTATATTAAGCAAAACCATCTTTCAAAAATGAAGGCAAAAGAAACACACTATTAGGTAAACAAATACAGAGAAAAATTTGTTCCTAGAAGACCCACCTTATACAAAGTACTAAAGGAAGTTCTTCAGGCTGAAAGCAAGTGACCCCAGATGATAATTTGCACACACACACACACACACACACACATACACGAGCACTGATAAAGGTAATTATGTACTTATAAGAGACAGTATAAATGCATATTTTTCTCCTTTATTCTCAACTGATTCAAAAAACAGTGTACAAATAGTATATATAGAGAGTATTATTGGGTCTATAACAGAAATGTAAAATTTTTTAATTGGATAAAATACATACAAAATTTATTTTAATGTATATACACAGGAACCTTCAGATTGAACACTCAACTCCCCAGCATGGGTTAGAACCTTATATGCCTTTCTGGTAAAATGGGTTATGGGAGGGGGGAAAAAGGAATCTGTTGAGGGGCCATAAAGGATTACTAGGGAGGATGACTGGATGGGAAACAAAGGTTAACTGATAAATAGTTCTCTTTAGAATTTGAATGAGTCCGAGACAGGGTACATTATCTTCTTAAAGAGTCTGTTCAGATGTGGTCACATTCCTGGTCTTACAGGGAGAGGAAGGAAAGAACAATTGTTCTCCCTGGTGGGTCTGGATCTTAAGTAAATAAAGAAAATTTAAGTTTTTTGGAGAGTCTATGGTGTGTGTGTGGCGGGGGGGAGGCTCAGAAAGACTGTGACGCTTCTTCAGTCAGCCCAGTGTGTCAAAATGCCATACTGGTTTCTGAGCCTCAATATTCCCCTGTCTGGAACCTCCCTAGAAGTTTCACACATTAAAAGCTGAGTTAGTGGTTGTGGAGAGAAAAATTGAGTTAAAAGCTGAGTGGCAGAAGATCCTCTTAAATCACTCTTCTAGAAATATATTTGCCAATAACGAGACAAAGGAGATGAGTGGTAGCAGAGCTGTATTGGGCAAAGGGAATCACTACAGATGGTAAAGTAATAATTGTAACAATGTATTATTGAGTCTGTAACATTAAGATGCAATATATATATATATAAAAATAATATCACAAAAAGTGAGGGAAAGGCAATTGATCTATATATGCATAAAAATATTCTATGTATCACTAGAATTAAGGGAGTATAAATCTGAAGCTAATTTCTATAAGTTACATCTTAACTTACGCATCCACTAAGCACAAACTAAAAAAAAGTGAAAAAAATCACTAAAGAAGCTTAAGTGTTTCATTAAATTATATTCACTTAGTGCAGAAGAAAGCAGTGAAGGAAGAATAGGGGAACAAAAAAGGGATGGGACACATAGAAAACAAAAAGTAAAATGCCAGAAATAAATCCAATTATATCAATACTGATACCAATGTGAATGTATTAAACAATCCAACCAAAAGGCAGACATTGTCAGGCTGAATAAAAAACAAGAGCCAACTATGTACTATCTACAGGAGGCACCCTGTTGATTCAAATATACAAATAGACTAAAAGAAAAAAATGGAAAAAATATGCAATGCAAACAATCTCCACAAGAAAGCTGGAGTAGCTATATCAGTATCAGACAAAATAGACTTTAAACAGGAATGTTACTGGAGATAAAGAGAAATATTTTTATGATGATTAAAGGGTTCATCCCTCAGACACATCTATGCACCTAATAATACAGCACCAAATACAAGAAGCAAACATTCACAAAAACAAAGGGAGATATAGACAATTCAACAATAATAATTAGAAACTTTACTATGCTATTTTTAATAATGGGCAGAACAGTTAGGCAGAAAAGATCAACAAGGAAATAAATCTTCCTAATACTAATAATACCATTATGCAACTAGATTTAGTAGACATCTATAGAATATCCAACAACAGAATATAAATTCTTCTCAAGTATATAGATCATACTAGAAATTCATAACAGAAAAATATTGGCAAACCCACTGTGGAAATTAAACAATATACTCCTAAATAATCAGTGGTTCAAACAAGAAATCAAAAGAAAAATCAGAAAATACCTTGAGATGAATGAGAATTAAATACAACATACTAAAACTTACAGGATGCAGTTAAAGCAGTGCTCAGAGGGAAATTTATAGTTGTAAATGCCTGTGTTAAGACAGAAGAAAAATCTCAAATCAATAACCTATCCTTCTATCTTAAGACACTGCTTAAAACACACTTACGACACTTTTTTTAAGAAAAAAGAAGAGTAAACTAAAGCTACAGAAAGCAGAAGGAAGAAAATATTAAAGGTTAGAGTGGAAATTAATGAAATAGGGCATAGAAAAGCAATAGACAAAAAGCAATGAAACCAAGCTAGTTCTTTAAAAGCATCAACAAAGTTGGCAAGCCTTTAGTTAGGTTAACCGAGAAAAAAAGAGAGACTTAGATTACTAGAATCAGAAATGAAAGAGGGAACATCACTACTGATCTTAGAGAAATAAAAAGGATTATAAAAGTATATAATGAATAATTGTATGCTAATAAATTAGATAACTTAGATGTAATGGACAAATTTCTAGGAAGACTGAAATGACTGAAGCTTATTCAAAAAGAATTAGACAATCTGAATAGACCTATAGCAGGTAAAGAGGTTGAATTAACAGCTTTAAAAAAAAAAACAAAAAACAAAACTGCCCACCAAGATAAGCTCAGACCCAGATAGCTTCACCACTGAATTGTACCAAACATTTAAAAAAGAATTAATGCCAACTCTTCATAAACTCTTCCAAAAATAGAAGAGAATGAAACACTTCCCAAGGCCATTATTACCCTAATACCAAAACCATACAAAGACATCACAAGAGAAGAAAACAAGAGATGAATATCTCTTATTTATGGGCATGAAGTTCTCAACAAAATACCAGCAAACTGAATCTGGCAATATATGAAATCCAGGAAATCCAATTTTACAGTCAAAACAAGGAAAATTTCTATTTCCAATGCAATTCTGCCTCCGTCTCTAATTCACAAACACACCTCCTGGGGAAGTGGGCCTCCCCTGCCTGCGTGCACCTCATGCCAGTGCTGGTTGCATGGAGAAGAGCTGGTAGAAATAAAAATTTTCCGGAAGAATTCAGAGAAAACCGCAATAAAAATGTATATATCATTTCATACAATAGCGCTTAGCCTCAGAACATCATAGAAAAGAACATAGAAAAAATGGCGAAAAAAAATATGGAGAAAATCAGTGTTTTTGGTTGTTCAGACTTTCTTGGAAGATGCAGTATTTCTTTCTTCATAGCCATACATGTTAAGTATTCCTAGGATTTCTTAAGCACTCTATCAAACATTCACAATTGTCGACCCATAATTTTCAGACCCTCACAACTTTGGCTTGAAAGTCATTCCTAGAGAAAAGTTATAATAATTAGCTCTCATACTGGTATTGTATCAGGATGCTTTGGTCAATAAGTAATAGACAACCAGATGAACAGTAGCTGAGACAATAAGTCATTTATTACCTCGTCTAGCAAGAAGGCAGTTTCTGAGCTAGTTCATTAGCTCAACAATGCCACTAAAGATTTAGTGTCTTTCTACTTATTTCCTCATCCTTGACTGTTGGTATTGTGTCCTCACGTTCACTGCCTCATAAAATTGCCTCATTCAATCATAAAGTGGAAGCTGCGTCTCTAGACATCACAGTGTGTTCAAAGTAGGGAGAAAGAAGAAAGGGTAGCACCAGAAAACTCTCTTTATTTACTTGTTTCTTTTATAAAAAACAGATTATTTTCCAGAAGCCCCACAGCAGACTGCTGCATAGACAGTTAACCCTTGAACAGCATGGGGGTTAAAGATGCCGACCCCTATGCAGTCAAGAATTGTATAACTTTGACTCCCCCAAAACTTAACCACTAATAGCCGACTGTTGTCTGTAAGCCTTACCAATAACAAACAGTCAATTAACACGTATTTTGTATGTCATATGTCCTATAGACTGTATTCTTACAATAAAGTAAGCTAGAGAAAAGAAAATGTCATTAAAATCATAAGGAAGAGAAAATATATTCACTATTCATTAAGTGGAAGTGGATCATCATAAAGGTCTTCATCCTTGTCATCTTCACATCGAGTAGGCTGAGGAGGAGGAAGAGGAGGGGTTGGTCTTACTGACTCAGGGGTGACAGAGGCAGGAAAAAAATCCACGTATTAGTAGACCAACGCAGTGCAAACCCATGTTGTCCAAGAATACACTGTACACTAGTGGACTGAACTGAGTCTCACAGCCACTCCTAGAAACAAGTGAAGCTGGGAAAAAGGCTAGTTAGTAAAAGCATGGGAGTGCCATGGTTGGCTTAAAACCACCATGATCTAGTTCTTGAGGCAGAAAAAAGTACTTCCTTGAATACAATCAGGATTCTGTTAGCAGGAAGGAAGCTGAGAATGGCTGTTGGGTGAGCTCCCCGAAACATCTTCCACTTAATATTCTTTTCCTGGAGCAGTTTTCCATTCATATTCTATCCTATCTCATCCTCACAGCCTCCCAGGGAGTCAGGCAGGTTCTGGTTCGGGAGTGGCTCAGAGTGCTCCGCAGAGCTTTCTAAAATGTATTTCTCAGAAGGAAAGCTCAATTCTGTGGTCAAAGTCTTTTGAGGAAATGCTACATTTAAAACACAGTACTCGTTGAGTACTTCACACAAGAAGTATGCTAGGTGCCCTAGATGTATTATCTTATTTAATCATCTCAGCAACCTGATGATGTAAGTCCTATTGTGATCATCCTGTTTAAGCAGATAACCAACCCAAGCTTTTCATAGGTTAAATAACTTTCTCAGTGATAGACAGCTGGTAAATGGTAAAATTGGGATTCATATTAAGGGAATCTCTTTCCAAAGCCTATAATCTTCATTAAAGAGTGCTACAAAGTTAAAAAGATTGCCTAGTCCCAGGACTTCTCAGAGACTTTACTGTACTATAATATAGTATCTAAAATAAAATGTATTAGAATCTCTAAGAGAAGGGTCTAAATCATTGACCACATAATTCTTTTCACTGAACGTCTAGCAGGACTTTGAAGGATTAATGTTCCTGAGTAACACACTTCTGAAAACACTGGTGCAATGAACATAACATTGAACTATGAATCAGAAAACATGGGTTCCCTCTGCCATTTCCCAACCCAGCAACCCTTCCTCTTGTAGCTAATTCATAGCTGCCTCTCAAAACTTCAACATTCCACTCCAGAACATCTTCTCTAAGTAGCTTTTCTGGATCTCCAGGTCTCATTTTGGCGTCCCTTTCTATGATTTCATACTGCTCTATGCAGTGGTTCCCATTAGGGGGCAATTTTGCCTTTTCCCAGGGGGATATTGGGTAAGGTATGGGGACAAGTTTGGTTGTCATAACTAGCATGAGGGACAGTGTGCTATTGGCATTTAATGAATAGAAGCCAAGGATACTCTGAACATCTTATAACACATAGGAAAATGACTTTACCGCAACCCCAGACCCATAACAAAAAATTATGTTTAGCCTAAAATGTTGAGAGTTCCAAGGTTGAGAGACCCTTCTCTATGGTTACTTCAATCATAGCACTTACCAGTCTGAATTGTGTATTTCTTGTCTGCGTTGGTCCCTCTTTCAATTGTCAACTTCTTGACTAGAGATCTGGGCTTCTTAAATTTATTGGGCACAGCAAATCTCAACATTGCCTGTTAAAGGAAAAAAGTTAGTGATAGGGTGTAGTAGGTGCATTTTGGGGTGTCTACCTACCCCATAGCTCTCCATTCTTGAGCATTTTACACTGATGGGTCCTGGCAGCCTGGTCTGTACAAGATTCTATTTCGTTGTCGTAGTCATTGGGACAGAGATAGACACTGATCCTCACCTCAGTCCATCATATTCTCTCTACAGGGAATTTAGAATTGATACTAAGAGGCACTGGTTAGAGTCTCTGGTGATTACTTGCACTTGAAGGCTATACAACAGCCATCTTTGGCATGGCGAGTGGAAAATCTGGTCCTTGGGAGATGAACCTTATTGCATGTGGCAGGCTGCAGACAGTAACCCTGGCTCCCAGTGGCTTTCCACTTGCTGGTTCCACTGAGCCCACATGTCTCCCTCTTGCATGTTCTTGCCTGGGGTTCCATTGCTGTACCCCTATAATAAACTTTCTCTGTTTTATCTGAGTGAGTCTGAGTTTCTGTTTACACAGAACCAAAGAGCCTTAATCAAGACACAACTGGGGAAACACAGTACAATTTTCCAAACTTTAATACAGGGTTCTTCCTTCTCTCAAAACATGAAAGTTTGGAGGAGAAAAGAAATAGTGTCAAAGAGTCTATGAAGTGGACCTAGAAGGCAGCCTATCATCCCATGTTCAGTGTTCTACAAAGGGTAGCCAGAAAGGTCATCTCTATTTTTAGATGATTACCCAGAAAGGGTGACTAATGCCTAGGGGGCTTGTTTTAGACTCTAAACTATATAATGTTGCAGAGGCCTGGGTTCTCCTCTGTAAAGGAAAAGCATTACTATCTACTTCAGTTTCAATATATCAAAAGAGGCTCATGGAGACAATTATTTGCTGAAAGGGCACATGACCTTATTGGACCTGACATTTATTTTATCTTCCTTTGAAAACGGTTAAAATTGCACAATTGATATTTTTCACTTCTACTCTTTTGCTTCTTGGTCATTACCACAGAGAAATCATAATAAAAGAAAAATATTAAATCTGGCTGTTGGCTTGGAATAGATTTTGGAGGTTTTGTAGCTTTTGTTTCTTTTTTTCCCCCAAAGGAAAGCAAATAGAAACCTGGCTGTACAATGGTTCAGGGAAGCGGCCACACAAATGTGACGCATCCCTGGCCGCCTCCAGCTCTGGTGGCCTGGAGAAGAGCAGGGGACAGCAGCTACAGTTGCTGGGCTGAGCCCGGCCACCTTCAGGATTGAGTTCTGTGCCTGGCTCCAAGTCTGCCTTGAGAACAGATTCTATCGATGGTGTATTTTCTAACACAGGGCTGGCCACTTCCCCAAAGTGGAACTACGCTCTGCTTGTTCCTTGACCTCCTCCCACAAATCTGAGAGAGTTTTCTAGAGAAATAGCTATTACATTCCCCCACCTATTTTGTCCTTGATTTGCCCAGTATAAATGCCAAGTAACATTTACACGAAGGATTAACACCCTCTGAGATCATCACTGTTCTCCTCCACGGCAGACTGTGGATTCGCAAGAGCTCGCCTATACTCTTGTCAACATGGGCCATTTGTTCTTTTTTCTGTACCTTTTAGAATCCTAACTCCTACCTTTTGTTTTTTTTTTCCTTTCTGGACCTACTCATTATTGTTTCCAGATCTCAAAATATTTTTGTCCCTACTCCATTTTCTTTGGTGACCCCTCTGCTCCAAACACCTTTCTCCTTGATGCTGGTTGAATTAGAGTTTCTTTCAAAAAGAAAAAAAAAATCCTGTTTTCTTACTGCCTTGATTTTCGGCTATAGATCTTCACTGATGCAGTGTGTGCTGGCAAGCTCCTGACAGCAAAAAGACTTTCTGCCTCCTAAACCTCTGGTGTCAGGCTTAGATGTGGAATAAAGAGTTTAAAGCATCGTATTAACTTGGTAGTCAAGCAATAATCTCAGATTCAGAAAATTTTCTATCTGTATGAAAGGATTTTGTACACTGATTTAAAAAAAGAAAAAAAAGAATAGGAAAAATATAAGATGACTCCTTGGATGTAAGGCCAAAAATCAGAGTCAGGATTTCTTTGACTCTCTGGAGAAAGAGCCCATGCTAGCTCACTCACATTTTCTTTCTTTGTTTCCTCCCTGCCCCCCAGAAGTCTGTATTAGAATGTGGAAAGCAGCAGGGGGAAAGAAAAATCTGTGATTTTAATGGGACTGCAGAGACCACTTTGAAATATTGAACATCTCCACAAGAAAAATATAATAGCTTCCACCTGGTGTCCCAGTCACTGTTCCCTTTAAGGCTCCAAGTTCTCTTGACGTAGAATACGACTGGGTCCTTCAGGATACTGCAGGATGTCATTGGTAGGTCACAGCTGGCTCCCTGCTCTGTGACTCTTCCAGGAGCTGGAGCTTTGATTTCAGTGTTCCTTCTCTAAAGCCATGGCCACTGCAGCCGGGCAGTGACTCAAGCAGATGGCTGACGGTGACAAGCCTCTTCTGATTGGTAATAAAAATACCAGAAGCTACATTGCATTGTGTACAAATACGTGAGGCTATTGCTGATTCCTTTGTATCTCTAGATGCTATTTTGAGAGCGGGTTGATCTTTTCCATGCAGAACCCTCGCAGAATGAGCAATCATGCCAGGTGTGTGTTTGAAGCATCTACTGCAGTGTGTGAGAGTCAGGATATATATTTTTTTTAAATCAGGTTTCAAAATCATACACTTACCCTCTAAGGTTTCTGACAGACGGCCCATGATTTGGGGCGGGGGGAGAATTTCAATCTTCTTTTATAGAAACCATCAGAGGCACTCCTGGATTGACAGACTAACTTAAATTGTATCTCTTTCTTCCCTTAAGAGATGTTGCTAATGAACCCCCAAAGTGGGAAAATGTAGAATTCAGGATAGGGGCAGGAGTGAGGGCAGAGTGTAAACACCAAATAATCAATCCATTCCCTGGGTAACAAGTCCAGGAATAGTTGAGAGTTGACTTTGAACTAGGCAGTCCCTGTGTTTGCTCTGCTTAGTTCATTACATTGATTCCCAAACCTTTGAACATCAGAATCACCTGGGAAGCTTTTGTAAAACTGCAATTTCCCAGGACCCACCCTCAGAGGTTCTGATTTAGCACATTTAGGCTGGAGCCGGGGAATCTGTATTTTGAACAAGAACCTTGGTGATTCTAACCTGCTACTACTGCATTGAAATGTGATATAAATAAGCATATAAAAGTCGCAGGGCAAATTAAACCCAAAGTCAGCTCACTGCTAACTCTGTCGCCTCTATCTCCTCATCATGAGGGTTCTGGTGAATGGGGTGAGAAGCAGAGGATGGAAACAAAGGTCATTTATGAGCCCTATGACCTTGGGCAAATGTCGCTGGGAGGCTCAGTGCCTGGTCTGCAGAATGAGGACTGTAATTCATGCCTTGCTTACCTCATTGGGTTAGGAGGATCAAATGAGAAATAACTTTGTAAAACATTACACGCTAGAAGTCACAATATTTTTATGGAGAGGCAGTACTTTCCACCTTCAGTCTATCGATGGCACATTCACACGCTGAATCCCAGACTCAAATACCTCCATTCAATGAACCGATGAATTCTGCTGTATCACAAGGGCTGGCTTCCCATCGTGGCTGGAAAAACAGTGGTTTTCAGAAACACCAGCTGTATGTCAGAAGCAGGAAAACACTGGGCCGCCTCCCTGAATGAGAATCTTGCAGGTGTGAGTGGGAATCTGCCACTGTAATCCTGTAGAGATCATTCGTAACAGATTAGAGGTGGGGGAGTCATTGGGCAATGTAGTGACAGAGACTGGGGCCTAAGAGTTGAATGTGAACTTTCAGGCCTCTTACCTACTTCTCTGGCCCCTGAGAAAAGTGCTTTAGTGCCTGATGCTCTCCTTCCCCTGCCCTCTCCTCTATCCCATTTGCTCTTTCTACCTCCCCTCTGGCTGGTCCAATACTCACTCCTGAAGTCTCTGCCCTCTGCTCACCTCCCTGTCTCAAAACTCATTCCCTTCCTGCCAGGGCTCAAGCTATTTCTCGATTTCTCCAAATCGAGTTCACTTGAAGGTGTCAGGAACAGATTCTGGCACTCTCAAGACAGCTTTTGTTTTTAAGCAGATTTTTTTGCATTTTATCATTTTGCCAAGGCATTCCTAGAGAAATTCCAATAGAGTAGTATCAGTCATCTGTACCAGGTCAGTGAGGAAGACACTGTGGGACAAGGACCCCTGCCCCAAGCCCGAGTACCTGTCACAAGCCAGGCCAGGAGGTCTCCATGCCCAACAGCCTGACCCCGATGGCTGATCCCTGGATACCTTCATCCTCTCCTCTATCTGTCTTCTAAGTTCCTCTACTCCCTATAGCAAGGTAACAGGGTATTTCCTTTCTGCATATGGAATCTCTCTTCCCCTGGCCTTTCATCATGTTATGACCCAGTTCCAGAGCGTCCAGCTCGGGTCTGATCCGAGATAGCCGCCATAGATTTCCTAAGGCCTCCCACTCGTTTTCCAGGGGGCTGGCAGCCTCCCTCCTGGGAAGGGCCTGGCACATTTAGATCTGTTTTTCTGTGTCCTGAGCCCAGGTGTGACACTGGGCTCATAACATCAGAATTCTCAAGGCCAATGTTTCCCCAAAGTACCATTAAAATGAAAACTCATTCCATGAATATTGTATTTTGATGAGAAGAGTGTGTCTTCAGCTAGTGTTTTCAAAGATTGTTTTTGTTGGTTTGAGGAATGATTTTTTAAAAAAAAACAAACTTCTTTTTTTTTTTTTTTTTTAATTGAGAGGAAAAGTGAAAGGGACAGTAGGTTACAAAGATAAATATGGGGGTAGTTTGAGGAAAAGACTAATTTCAGCAGATTCCAAAGTGGGGTGGGATTGACCAGCCTTCCAGTCAGGGAGGCATGAAAATCAGGCAGCTGAAAGTGAGCGAATACTGGGACTAAGCAGCCCTGAGACGGGCCAGAGCACAGTTACTCTTTTACGACATACTGTGTTTTACAGAAATGCTTTCAGGAATAATGGGCTGAAAAGAGTCCCACTGCACCTCATCAACCTAGAATAGGCATCCACAAGCTGTAATCCACCTCTTGTTTTTGTAAATAAAGTTTTATTGGAACAGAGCCACGCCCATTAATATTCTCCACAGCGATTTTCACCTTACAAAGACAGAGCAGTTGCGACAGAGACCATATGGCCTGCAAAGTCAAAAATAGTTACTATCTGGCTCTTTACAGACAAAAAGTTTGCCAAACCCTGGTCTAGAATGCTGCATCCTGTAGAGCACTATTTTACAAACTTCTTTCCTTAGCAACAGAATGCGTTTTTTGTGAAGAATATTTTAAATGAGGAAGCCCATGAAAAAGATAAGTGCAGAGGTGATATGGGGAGGGGTCAGAGTCACAGAGCCCATGGACTCAGCCTCCTGTTGGTCCCCCATTCATACCCGCCAATGGTGTCCCTAGAACCCAGGGTTCCATGGAATAGAGTTTGAAAATCTCTTTGGAGCACATGCTTCTTGAGGCCTTAATTTCTTATGTGTGTATTTAGTGACTGGTACATAAAATACCCTCCAGACAAGTGTGGTGGAGGAGTAATGGAGTGAGGTACTACCAGCCAACTCGCAAATCCCCATGGCCGCCATAGAATCTCTGTCTGACTTCTGTCATCCAAATGCCCCACAAGAGTGACTCACACTGACTATCTCCTTTTCCCCACCCTCATGTGGTAGCCCCATTGGTCAGCTGGAACTATTGTCATCTAGGTCATCAGTGACTAATTGGGACTACAGTCCATGGGCTTACTTCAGTTCTTATCTTCAGGTGAATCTGTGAGCATTTGACAATTCTTTAATCTTGCTTCCCCCTTGGCCTCTTTTCTTTCTTATCACTCTAATTTTTAAAAAAATGCTTTGAAAGATTTTAAAGTTTTATTTTATTTTTAATTGACAAATAATAATTGTATATAGGTATGGGGTATAATGTGATGTTTTGATATATGTATCCATCATGGAATGATCAAATTAGGCTAATTAACATATCCATTATCACATTTACTTATGGTTTCTTTGTGGTGAGAACATTTAAAATTCATTCTTTTAGCTATTTTGAAATATACCATACGTTTATTATTAACTATAGTTGCCATGGTATGTAATAGATCACCAGAATCTACTCCTCTTGTCTAACTGAAACTTTGCAACTTTTGACCAATATCTCCCCTTTTCTCCTCCACAGCCCCCAACCCCAACTCAACCATTGGGAATCACCATTCTATACAGAGGATAAAGGGTTAATCTCCAAAATATACAAGGAACTCAAACTACTCAATAACAAGAAAACAAATAACCCTGTCATAAAATGATCAAAGGGCTTGAATAGGCATTTCTTGAAAGAAGACATACAAATGGCCAAGAAGATATATAAAAAATATGCTTAATACCAATGAGATATCGTCTTTCACCTGTTAGATTGGCCATTATAAAGAGGTGAAAAATAACAAGTGTTTTTGAGGATGTGGAGAAATGGGAACCCTTATACACATTGGTGGTATTATAAATTAATACAGTCATTTTGGAAAGCAATATGGAGGTTCCACAAAACACTAAACATAGAACTATCATATGATCTAGCAATTCTACTTTTGGGTATATATTCAAAGGAAATGAAATCAGTATGTCAAAGAGAGTTCCGCACTCCCATGCTCATTGCAACATTATTCACAGTAGCCAAGATATGGAAACAACTGAAGTGCCTATCAATGGATGAATGGATTTAAAAGATGTGGTATATATACACAATGGAAAGCTAAAGACTATTCAGCCTTTAAAAGGCAGGAAATTCTGTCATTTGCAACAACACGGATGGAACTAGAGGACATTATGCTAAGTGAAATAAGCCAGGCACAGAGAGACAAATATCGCATGATTTCACTTATACGTGGAATCCAAAAAAGTCAAAACCCTTGGCTTCTCATTACCCCCTAACCTCCTGGTTATCGTCACCTGTCTCTAACATTTGCTTCCCTGTGTCTGAAGTGGGCTCTGCTTTCTCTGAACTCTCCTTGAATGACAGTTTACTTTAAGCATTGACATCACCTCAAATCTGAATCTAAATGTTAAGTGCTCACAAGTCTATTTATTTTAAGTCCAGCCTGCCTCTAAGTTTCAGACTTATTTATTTAACCCCATGCTAGACAACTCCAACTGGTACCCCACACTCAACCTGTCCCAGAGTTAACTCGCCACGTTCCCTGCAGATGTTTCTTCTTCAGAATTCTCTCTCACTTGATGATCCCATCATCTGGCCAGTTCTTGTCAACTCCAACCCTATGACCTTGGCATCTTAAATCAAACCACAGTTTTACTCATTTGGTGATCTAAGGGTTTCTTGGCTCCATCCCTTTTCTCTCTCTTACCATTTCTCTCTGATGGCTGCAGTAGTTTCCTAACTGGGCTACTGAAGCTTGTCCTATAGTCCATTCTCCACTCTGCAGCCACAGGGATTATGCCACTCACTACCCCAACACTCACATACTTGTAAGCTATCCATGGCTTCCCAGTGCACGTAGGATAAAGGCCAAATCCATGCACGTGGTTTGCAAGGGCCTGCAAGGGCTGGCCACTGTTCGTCTTTCCAGTCTTACCCTGTATACTCTTCTTCACTCACTGACTCCCAGCTACACTGATCTCTCTATCAGATAGTCAAACGTGCCATGCTCCTTCCAACTAGAGGGCTTTGAACCATGCTGCTCCCTCTGCCTGGTATGGCCTTCCCTAAATAACTCCTATTCATCCTGTAAATAATAGCTCAATCACCACTTTCTCTGGGATGCTGCCTTCCCTGACCAAACCCCAAATCCAACCATCATGGGATCCTTGGGCACCATGAATGTGTCCTTCCTAACTCATCACAGCTATAAAGTCACACTTGTTCTTATAATTATTATAAGATATAATACATACGTTTACTCACTATACCCTAGACTCCAAGAAGGCAAGAGCAAATCTGGTTTTGCTATTACACACATCCCAGTGGCGACCCCAGTGCTGCATATCCATAGCCTCTAGCACAGGGCTGCCTCCTGGAAGTACAAATAATTGAGTGAAGGAAATTACTTACTGCTCTGGTTTGAATGTCCTCTCTGAAACTTATGTCAACACTTAATCCCCAATGTGGGAGTACTAAGAGGTGGGGCCTTTAAGAGGTAATTGGACCCTGAGGGTTCTGCCTCCATGAATGGATTAATGGACTAATGAGTTAATGGATTAGTGGGTTATCATGGTAGAGGTCTGGTGGCTTGATGAGAAGAGAAAGACCTGAGCTAGCATTTTAGCATGTTCAGCCCCCTTTAGCACGTATAGCCATGTGATGCCCTGTACCACGTCCCCACCAGCAAGAAGGCGCTCAACATATGTGGCCCCTTGGCCTTGGACTTCTCACAACTTTGGGAAATAAATTTATTTTCTTTATAAATTACCCAGTTTCAGGTATTCTGTCATAAGCAACATTAAACAGACTAATACACTCACCTTTCATCCAGATTGTTTCCCCTCAAATCTACCCTGAGCACCTTCTACCTAAAACACCCACCAGACCTTCTCCCTGCCCTGCGCTGCAGGGGCTCCCCTTGGCCTGCAGGATGAAGTCAAGCCTTGTGCTCTGCAAGCCTCGTCGTGATCTTCACCAGTCTCTTGGCTCATCTCTGCTCTTGTTACTGGGGGCATTCTGCTCCAGCCACCCGGGCCTGTTTCCTGGTTTCAGCACACACTGTGCTATGTCACACCTAGGGGCCTTTGCTCCTGGGATATACTTCACTGGGGTTGACAGAGTGTTAACAATATTTTAACACAATCTCTCTCTCCCTCTCTCTCTCTCTCTCTCCCCACCCTGTACTGTATGTGTGCAGTTGGACCATTTGGGAGAAAGCTGAAGCCATCATGGCACTTCAACACAGAACATTTCTGCAGGTGTTAGCTAAGAATAAGGTCATTCATTTCCATCACCACAACAAAATCATCACACTTTGGAAATTCAGAATTAGTATAATACTGTTTTTCAGACCATATTCATATTTCCCCAACTGTCCCAGTAATGAACTTTATAGTTTTTGTTCTGTTTGGTTTTCCCTGATAGCTCATCTCTGTTCTACATCCAGTGTGCCAGCTCCCTGGTTTCCATAGGGCAGAGATTACGAGTTGTGTGCCAAAACCCATAGCTTCTTCTTCCTGAGCACACAGCTTGGCCACATTTCTGAGCCTCCCTTGAAGTTTGGTATGTGACTATGTGGCTGAGTCCTAATGACAGTGATGGGTGAAATTTGCAGGCCAAGGTTTTTAAAAAGCAGGGAGATCTCATCCATGCTCTCTCTTTTGTCAGCTCAGGGTAAACAATGAAGACAATCCTCTAGAGAACAGTGGAACCATAAGAAGGGGTCCTGAGTTATCAAATCATTGGATGGAGGAGAGTCTCATGCCAGCCAGGAACACCTGCCTTGGATTTATAGGTGGGCAAAAATACTCTTCTATTATGTTTGAGCCCATTACACAATTTGGGATTTATTTGTTATAGTAGCCAATGACACCAAGTGAGGTCAATGATCCTTCTGTGGAAAAGGGACTACATGGATCTTCTTATCCAGAACCTCTTAGCTTGAGAGAATGAGAAGTGCAGGAGAAATCTTTGACATCACCAGCTGGGAAACTGGTGGCTGCAGGAGCTAAAGGTAGGAACAGGAGCATCACTAGATGTGGGAACCCAGACTCCAATCCCAGATCTCTGTCTTCTCACCTGTGGGAGTATGCTTGTGTCTAATTACGCCTTTGTGCAGTGAGAATGCCATTTAAATCTTAACTAGCATTGGAAAAGCAGTTGATATTGAGGCTTTTTATAAATGCAAATCAACTAATAAAATAAAAAGAGAAAATTCATAAAAGTTTGGCTTAATAATATGAAAGTAAATGAATAAATAATTGCAGCCATTATGTAAACTTCTCATGTTATCTAATTACCATGCAGCACAATAATAAGATTTATTATGAAACATGTCAGATTTGCTTTGTTGTTAATTTATTTGATCACAATACCAAACTTTGTTTCTGAATGTACAGTCTGCATTGTTTGTTGTTCGTATTGCTGCTCATGGCTTAAGAAGTTAGAGGGAAAGTTAGCACGCTCTCATCATCAAAAGCTGTAATGGCTGAGGAAAACTTGAAAACATTTCATTGGTATCTAAATTTTATGGTTCCTTATAACTTGTTTTAATGTTTGGCCATATGGACTGAATTGGAAAGAGGCTGATGAGTGAGAAATGTTGCTGAGCCAGAGATCTGAGGCTTCTGATGGGTCCTCTGGTTCTGTCAAAGCCTGGACGCTTCATGACACACTCGTGGTCATTTAGACGAGGCTAGCATTTGCCAGATCCAGAGTCTGACTTTGCTTCCAAGTCCCGGGCATCTTGGTACATTTAATTAATTGAATATACTGCTTGCAATATAATTTGTACATATTATTTCATAATAATAGATCAATGACACTAACATGCTCTGTCAGAGTTATTCCATACAAGTAGAAATGGAAAATCTCACACATCAACACTAGATGATGCTAATAAAATAATAACTAAATCTGCCATTTACCGGGCATGGTCTAGGAGCCAAGCACTGTTTTACATCTCAGTAAATCTTTACAACAATCTCATGAGGGAGGTGGAGTGGTTTGCCACTTCTTCAACCCGATATTTAAGAGGATATGGAACTTGCCCAAGGTTACAAAACCCCAGTAACTGAGGCTTATTATGAGATGAGGTCATTAGCATCATTCAACTCTTTCAATGTCTCTCCATCATTCATTCTCCCTACTCTATCTTGAGATAATGTCAATCCTGGTTTAGGCAAAACCACGATATAGGGGAATTTGTGTTCACTGTCCCTTCATTGCCCCTTGAAGATTTGGGGAATATTAACATTGATTTGGGGTTGCGTTGGAGGGCTCTCATGGCAACATATATTCAAAATTACTTACATGCACCACGTATATATTTTTCTGAGGGCAACCGAGTTCTTGATGAGCCTATGACCTGCTTAGGGAAGGTAGAAGAATCAACAGGCAATTGCAATCCAGCAAGATAAGTGCTGTGGTGGGAGAGATGTATGATCCTGTGAGAACCTCCAACCCAAATTTGGAAGCAATCAGGAAAGGCTTCCTGGAGAAGAAGGCATCCTGTAGGACAGGAGGCAATGAACCAAGAGAATGGGAAGGCAAGAAAAGAGGGTTCCAGAAAACAGAACCAGCACAGAGGTATGGGTGAGAAGAGACTGTGGAACACAGCCTGTTGACGGTTCACTGGTTCTACCAGACAAGCACTGTGTGGTCCTTTCCAGAAAGTTTTTCCCTGCCTGCTACAAATGCCTGATTTTCTCAACATTGATCCATTAAGAAATATTTCTATCAATAAATCAAGAAGATTTATTAGGTGTTTACTACACAGAAAGCACTGGGTGAGGCAGTGAGGAGAATTCAAAGAACCCTGACATCCTCCTCTACCTTTAAAGAGTTCACTGAGTGTGGGGCTGGAACACTCTCAGAGGGAAAAAAGAAAAAAATAATAATAAAGCAGGTTTTTAAGTAAGGGGAAGAAAAAATGCCATGATCAAACAATCAGACTTTGGAGTCAGACCCTAACTTCACCATTTACTAGTTAGGCATCTTTGCTCAAATTATTTTAACTTTTTGAGTCTCAGTTCCCCACCTGTAAAATTGGAATAATAAAAGGCCCTTTTCCAAGATTGTTGCAAAGATTAAACAGGTAATATGTGTGCAGCACCCAGCATGCTGCTCAGCACAGAGGATGCTCACAATAAATATTCTAGCCATTGTGATGTCACTTTAATGAATTCACTGCTCAAATACTCAAGAGCCTGCTCCGCGATGCCTTTCTTCCTATCTATTTCAGGCCCTTCTGGCTTCATGCCACACCAGCCGTCACCCTGGCTCCTATCTCTCCTGCTTCCATTGGATTTTTCTCTCAAGTCAGTGTCATCTGGCCAAAGAAGTGCAAACCACAAGCTCTGGGAAAGCTGATTTGTCTGTTTCACAAGCACGCCTCAAAGTATCCTGGGCACCTCTTTAAATTTCCCTGGACAGTGTGTCTCGCCACAGTGGGGGACCTCTCTCTCCTGACCACCTGCAACCCTCTATTCTCATTCACATGGCAGTGAATTACATCCCACGCCATTCAGCATGTCGTGATATACTTCTGTTTCTGGTGAATCCAATTAATAGCTAATGTTTGCTGAGCCCGTGTTACGGACTCGAAGGATTTGGCAATAGCCTTGCATGGGGAATACAGGACTGTTCAGTTGGAGTAAAACATCTAACCTTTAGCCATTACGGAGTACATGCTCAAATAGAATCAATACACAAAAGCAGATTTGCTTTAAAAAAAAAAAGACTAAAATCGAGTCAATTTACCAATTAAAGAATAAGTATATTACTGCATGACAACTTGTTATGTGATCGTTTGAAATAATAGCATTAAAATCAATTATTTATTTATTTACTTATGGCCGATGTGAGGATGTCTCCTGTGTTTCCAATCCCAGTGCCTGGAGGAATCAGAGCACCATTAAGACAAGCTGAAAATGACAAGGGACATCAGGTCTGAGGGTGCTGGTGGGAAATGCTAGGCTTGGGGTTGCCGACAAGTTAATTTCGGGGCCATCCATGGTAGGGCAAGCAAGTGAAAATGTCCAATCAAGGGGTTGGCCATTTGGGAAAAGAAAGGACAGGCAGAAGTAGATTTAGGTTTCTTTCCGAGAGGAATGGCCACACCTTAAGTAAAAGTCTTCTGGCATCAGAAGTCCCGGTGAAGGGGCAAACACACATCACCAGAGCTACTTAGACTTCTTTGCCCAAGGTGGAGGAAATTGATTGAGACCCAAGGGGTCTGAAGGTAGAAGCCCCTTGTCACTTACCTTTGAAGTCTCCTGCTCTGTTTCAAAACATCATGTGAATTTTCCATTCTACTCTGCAATATACAAATAAGATTTTAAATTACCTTTGAGTAAAACTGACACTGTAGCAAGGCAGGTGGCATTTAGCCTGCGGCTTCACATAGGATAAATTATTCCGGGCACACTTGCATGGAAAGGCGCTCACACTTCAGCCTGAGATGTGAGCTATTCAACAAGGAGCAAGAACACCATCATCGGATGAGCTGGGAAGTCCAGGCATGAGTGGGTCGCAGACAGTGAGATTCTGACGAGGGTCAGGCCATCAGGAAAGTTCTGGTGGAAGGTGGAACGGTTGTCTGGGTGGCAGCAGGGCTTGGGGCCGTATAGGATGGCCCTGGTGAAGGACCCAGGAAGGGCAAAGTAGTGCAGGGAAGCCAGGGATTGGCAGTGCCTGTTGACTGTGGGTGGAAGGCCAGCAGGATGCCTCAGGCTGGGCGATCCGGGAGCCCTTTGCTTTGGGGCTCTGTGAAGCAAGGACTTTGCAAAGTTCTCCGCAGGGCTGCAAACCAGCGGCGATTTCTCTCCTGAGTGGAAACGGATTGTCTGAACTTCAGTCCCACAACATATTTCACTGACAGATTGGGTGCGATTTTTCCCCAAGATGGGGGCCTTTCAAAAGCAGAGGAGGAAAGGGAGGCCAGGAGGGGGGAGGTGGGCGGGGGAAGACAGCTGTCAGCGTGGTTTCAGGACAGCGCTTGCAGATGTGGGCAGAGCAACTGCTGCCAACTTGCTAAGCGGCTGGTGATTCACCAAACCCTGGGTCGCAGGAGGTGGGGGGCAGTTGGGATTGTACCGGGGGGTCCCAAGAGAGGCTTCGGGACACAGAGCCTAGCCTCAGGGTGGGTTCACTTCTTGTGTGAAACAAACATCTCTCCTTGTACCAAATTAAACCAATTTGATCAAAATTTGTAATGCAGAGGAGCATAATTAAATTGAAGATTTTAATTAGGCACAGTTTTGATGAAACTTAGCGGGAGCCGGCAGGAACAGCCTTGCTGTCTGTTAAACATAATCCTGCCTGGCGAAGAGCTCTTTAGTTGATGATCTTTAATGACTGCCCGGCTCTCAGCTTCCTCTCTGGCGTTGGTGTCGCAGTCAGCCTGGAGGAGGGAGAAGTGAAGTGAGGCTCGCATCCGTGGGGAGGCGTCCCTTTCAAAGCAATGTGGGGCCAAACTCTCGGGGTACCCAGTTACTCGCTTTCCCTTTGCCAAAGTGGAGGAATAGTGAAGAATTATGAACCCATTGAGGGCCGCTGTACAGTAATGAGTCGGGAGGGACAGGGCAGGTCTCCCCGCGGGATGAGAGGTCTGGCCACCTTCTTCGCTAATTGCTTCGCGCCTCGCAACTCCACTTCGCAAAACTTGAGCCTTCCCCTGGCCTCCCAGCAAACAAAAATCAGAAAGAAGGTCTCCGGGAGCAGAGATCTGGGCAGAGCCCTCGGCCTACAGACTGGACGCTCGGAGACGCCGGTTTCCCCAGCATAACACCCGGTATTTAGGGGAGACCCGCAAACGCCGCGTCACTGCGGGATGAACGCAGGAGCAAAGCAATAACCGGGTAAGTGATTCACCCCGGAACTCTGCTGCCAGAGAGAAAGGATTAAAAAGTATGAGCCAATCATAGCTGCTGCTATTTTGACAAAAAGTACCTGAGGTTGAAGAAAAAAAATCCTCCCTACCTATCTTTCTCCCCTTTCTTCCTTTTTTTTTTTTTTTTTTTTGAGACAGAGTCTCACTCTGCTGCCCGAGCTAGAGTGCCGTGGTGTCAGCCTAGGTCACGGCAACCTCAAACTCCTGGGCTCAAGCGATCCTCCTGCCTCAGCCTCCCGAGTAGCTGGGACTACAGTCATGCGTCACCGAGCCCGGCTTATTTTTTCTATACATTTTAGTTGGCCGATTAATTTCTTTCTATTTTTTTAGTAGAAACGGGGTCTTGCCCTTGCTCAGGCTGGTCTTGAACTCCTGATCTTGAGCCATCTGCCCGCCTCGGCCTCCCAGAGTGCTAGGATTACAGGCTTGAGCCACCGCGTCCGGCCCCCTTTCTTCCTTCCTTTCTCTCCTTTCTTCCTTTAACCAACACGTGTTTACTGAGGCCTCACTGCGGCAAGCGCTGTGCCAGGCTCTATATATTTTGGCAAATAGGTAAGAGTCCCAGTTCCCTCCTGCCCTCATGAATATAACAGCCGCGTGCAAGAAACAGAGAGTGGGCACGTATATGACTTAGAAGTTCTGGGAGACAATTACGGAGAAATCATACTCTGGCTTAGATCAGGGAGCCGCAAATGACAGCTGAGGGTCAAATCGGGCTCATGGCCTATTTTTGTAAATAAAGTTTTATTGGAACGCAGCCGTGCCTATTCATTTACATACTCTCTATGGCTGCTTTGGCTACAATGGCAGAGGTGAAGTTGAGTAGTTGTGACAGAGACTTCATGGCCTGCACAGCCTAAAAATGTTTATTATCTGGCTCCTTATAGAAAAAGTATGCCAACTCCTGGCTTAGACGGTCAGGGCAGACCTTCTGGAGAAGATGAGGTGCAGCTCAGATGGGGAGGAGAGTTCAGCTGGGTGAGGAGTTCCATCCCTGAGGAGAGGTGGGGGGAACTGGAGTGATAGTCCTATGATGGGACAGACTGGGTACGTTCAAGGACCTGGAGGAAGGTCTGTCTCACTGGAGGTGGGTGACGTAAGGACACAGGGCCTGGATGAGTTAGGAGAAAAGGGTGGGCCGCTTCACCCAGAATCTTATAATTCAGCCCTGGGAAGGGATATGGACATGATTCCGAGTGTACCGGGAAAGCTGCTGGAGGATTTTATGCAGGAGCATGATATGATATAGTTTTTAAAGACCACTCTGGCCACTGTGGTGAAGGCAGCTTGGAGGAGAAATAACACATTCAGATAGTGGTGGTCTGTACCAAGTTCCTATCTGTAGAGGTGGAGAGTCATGGGCAGATTTGGGATGCATTTGGGAGGCAAAATCTATTTAGAAACAGATTAAATGTTGGAGGCGCTGGTTAGAAGAGAAGGGGTCAAGAATGATCCTTCCCAGATTTTTGGCCTGAGCGACTGGGGAAAAGGTGGAAACATTTGCTGAGGTTGGGATTGAGGGTAAGAGAAGTTTGGGTAAGAGAAGCTCAGTACTTTTTGTCCTCCTTAAAATTGAGATTCATGTGAGACTCCAAGTAGAGGTGACAGGGAGCTAGTTGGATATATGACCCTGAAGTGCAGATGAGAGGCCCAGGCTAAAGATAAAAATTTGTGAGTCATCAGCATACAGATGGTATTTAAGCAGCAGGGCTGGATGAGCTCACCTGGGGTGGGAGGTAAAGAGAAAAGGAAATAGGACCCATGGCTGATGGTTTTCTGCAGGCTGCTTAGCCTCCATTTGGCCTGTTACTACCCATGGCTATTCATCAAAGCATTAGGCTGAGAGTAAAATACTAAAGAGACTAACTTAAGGAATATGCTTAAGGAAATGCAGTGACTTTTTCTTAAGCATATGCAGTTATACTGAAAGTAGTATCAAAGGGAGGGCCTTGAATCTCTTTATTTAATGAAAATATAAGTAGCCTATGCATTGCTTGCATGATGCATGAATGGTTTGCTCTTATGAACATTTATACACCCTTTTTCAAGTTGATGGGTAGTTGAGTTGTTTAAAGTGGTGGTTCCCAATCATAGCTGCCCAGCAGGGTCATCTGACCAGCTGGATAAAACCATGGATTTCCTGGGCACCCTCCCAGAGAGATACAGTAGGTCTGGGGTAAGTGCCTGGGGAATCTCTGTTTTTAACGAAGACTCCAGGAGATTCTAATGGCCGTGGTTTGGCATCTGGTAACAGTTTTCCTGGATATTTCAAAGGCAAACTTGAGATCTGCCCTTCTCAAATAATCATATCTTCTAAAACTGACAGCATTCTGAATTTGTGAGGTCGAGGCAGGATATAAATTTTTTGCTTATACATGCAACAGAATTATTGACTTATCACATGCCTCCTCCCTTCTTCCTTCCTCTTTCTCGACCCTATCCAAAGCCTGAAGATCTTAGTTCCTAAAAATCTTTTAACCAGCACACATATATATGATGCTTACACATACACACAATGTCTCTCTCTTTCCTTCTCTCCCTCTTGCACCTATGCACACATACACTCTTCTCTATTTGTCTTTACCAATACTGCCTCAGTTCAGGTCCTCACCATCCTTCACTCGAGCCATTGTCAGAGTTTCCTAACTGCTTTCCTTGCCAGTCCAGTCAATATCAGCTCTAGTCCATCCTCCAATTGCTGCTGGAGTTAACTTTCATTACCCAAGTCTGATTCCCTCAGGCTCCTACTCCACGAGAAAAATCTCTATGGCCTATTGGAAAAAGTCCAAACCTCTTGCCACAGCATCCAATCACTGTCTTATGTGTCACCCATAACACTGATCTCCTTTGTCGGCAAGACTCCCTCCTTTCCAGAGACCAATTCACTCGGGACCCATCCACACCCACCTAAGCACACCTATTCCTTCTCACCTGCCCTCCCACACCTGTCCAGCCACCTATGCCCTTGGACACCTGCCTAGCCATAGCTGCCCGTACACACCTGTCCATACACATCTCCATGTCTTGGCCTGAAATTCACTCCTTCTGAGAACTGCCTGGTGAACTCTTACTCATCCTTTAAGATCCAACTCAGATGTTCCCCCCACTCTAAAGTTTTCCTCAGCTTCAAAGCCAGAGCCTGGTATTTCCTCCTTTGTTCTCAGCATAGCAATGTGCACACATCTTTACTGGAACATTTACCATGCTGCGTTGTAATTATTTGTTTCTTTCTCACCAATCCTCACTTCCTAAATCAAACTGGGAAATTAGTCACCATTCTATGCATAGTGCCTAGCTCAATGTCATGCTTAGAGTAGGTCCTCAGTAAATATTTAAAGCTTTTTTTTTTCTTTTTCTTTGCCATCTAGCTCTCAACAAGGTGAGTTCTTAAGGTGATCAGTGTGCCTGTCTGGAGCAGATCGTCTTCCATCTTCTGATTTGTTAGCGGCTAAGAAGGCAGATAGCTGAGCTTATTAGAATTTTGTGAAAAACAAGAGTTAATGCGTTCCTAGAGGGCACCAGAGTGACTCTCTTTGAATAAAATGCATCAGCTTTAGTGTGTGGCCTGCCAGCAGTCTCATCTTGCCTCCTGGGTTCTCAGTTATGTTCTGATAATTTAGTCTGTTTCATTCTAATCTTTGGGCAAAAAAGAAGTGTGTATTATGTACAATAAATAGAGCCACGTTGTTTATTTCTTCAGTATCCAAAATTAAAATAGAGAACAATGGGGACTGAGAGACCATGAAAATGCACAGCAGGTGTCTTAGTCTATTTTCTGTTGCTGATGACAGAATACCTGAAACTGGCCAATTTATAAAGAAAAGAAATTTACTTCTTACAGTTATGGCAGCTGAGAAGCCCAAGGTCGAGGAGCCATATCTGGTGAGGGCCTTCTTGCTGGCAGGGACTCTCTGTAGAGTCCTTAGGTGGCACAGGACATCACGTAGTGAGGGGGCTGAGTGTGCTAACACGCTTGCTCAGATCTCTCTCCCTCTTCTTATAAAGCCACAAGTCACACTCCCGTGATGACCCATTAGTCCATTGATCTATGAATGAATTAATCCATTCATGAAGACAGAGTCCTTGTGACCCAATCACCTCTTGAAATCCCCACCTCCCAATATCCCCACATTGGGGATTAAGTTTCAACACAAGTTTTAGAGGGAACAAATATTCAAACCACAGCGGTAGGTGTCCTTGACCTGGAGTCCACAGACAGACATTAGGCATCCATGCACCCTGGCTACATCATATGCAACATGTATGCACTTGCATGTGAATTCTGCAGGCGGGTTCCATAATTTTTATACGATTCTCAAAGGGTTCTGACAGCTATAAGAGTTAGAACATACTAATTTAAAATATATTCTTATTCCTTTTAAAAATACCCATATTTAAAATTAACATGAATCTTAAAAGGCCTTTGGAATATAAGTGAGCTGTATGTTGACTCCCGTGTTCTCCAATCTTCTCAATAATCTCCAGATTTACTTTTTTTCACCTGTTATTTTAGCCTCCAAGCCACAGAGAGAGCAAAGTGGTATCATTTCTAATAAGTCCTGTAAATAAACCCAGCTTCTGCTGCATTAGATCATTATAAAACAATTCCCTGAGGCCCAAGGGATTAAATAATAGAAGAAAATGCTTTCTACTAAACCAGGAAGATGATAGCAAATATTCTCACTATGGTAATTTACACAGATTACTGCATGACAAATTGGTTGTTTGAGCTAATCATGTTGCTCACTAAAACATTGTGCAGATTCTCGCCTGGTTTTGGGAATGTTGCAAATGCATTGGGAGGCCCGGGCCTTTGCTACCGACTGACTCACCAGCTTGCAAATGCACCTAAAGAAATGCTTGGTGATCTTAAAGCCAGAGTGTGCATGTTTTGCTTACAAAATAGTTGTCTTCAGTCTTTCATGTCAACAAGTAGAAATTACCAGGGTTCATTTAACTTTCTCTGAGTAGTATTGCCACCACAGTCTGCTGGGAAAAGGACATGAGGTACCACGTGATGATGAGTGGCCTTCCTTTGTGACTTCATCTCTCCCCCTTTCCCCACTGTTCCCAATCTGTTCTTCCTCTTGTATTTCCATCTCATTGAATGATGCCCATTCAAACGCTTGACCAAAGAGGAAAAAAATGTGCACCATCTTATTTCCTCTCTCCTCTCTCCCCACCTCTAAGTCCCTTTATTTTCTCATATTTGTCCATTTCCTTTGGTTTGGGATACTGAAATCTCTCATCTGCATGGCAGCAGAGGCCCCCAACTGGGTTTCCCCTTACTCCAGGCTTGCCCTGACTCCAGCTCAAAGAAATTTCTCAAAGCACACAACTGGTCATGCCTTTCCCATCCTCTCTTATGCTCCTTTTTCACCCCTACTCTACCCAGAGGGCAGCATCTCCCCAAATGAATGTTGAACAGCAGCAACATGAAGAAGAGTCAGACCATCGCCAGCAGGATGGCCCAAGGCCACACCCGGTCTGCATATGGCCAGTCACTCCCTGTAACTGCTTGCTCGGAAGTTCTCCCCGCCAGCCTGTGCACTCTGGGAGAGCAGGAGCTGGGTCTTGTTTATGGCTATAGCTGTTTTCTACCAGAGCACCCAGCACATGGTAAGTGATCAGCACGCACTGAATGAATAAATAAACAGCTCAAAACTTGAAGACAACAAAAAATACTTTTCGATGACAACATAGATAATGAAATTACAGATTTCTTACAACTAAAGGAGTACACATTGATGAGACAGAGGTGGTATGAGCATTTCTTTACCTGATGTTTACTAATCCTCATGTAAATTCAGTAATTTTTAGTACAAAATGCATTTCCTTGAATCCCAAATGGTAATAGCCAGTGCTCCAGGCCTCACTCTGATTCCATCTCCTTGCACTCAATCCACCAGGCTACCCTGCATATGGGATACGTGAAGGGCCAGGTTCACCAGTTGGTGAGATATCTAAGATTAGAATGAGGTTCTTCGCATTCCAAAGGATATTGTATGATTATCCAAGTCATAGATTGATACATTATATTAGTTTCAAAACCTAAACAGCTCTGCACAAGATGCCAGACATTCATATTCATCCAGGGCTGGCAGGAATAATTCAACACACCTTGTCTGCCAAATCTTTCCTTCTCCTGAGCTAGGAACAAAATGGGCAGCCCTTAAAACAGTTGACAATTTCTAGTTCATTCTTTTATTACCAGTGCCTTTGTCCAAATTGTAACAGCTTATTTCTGATAAACAAGCACCTGTATCTTTTCCGGGCATCTAGGTGCCAACTGCCCATCTGTCTAATGGGCACAGGGTGGATTGAACAGTGTTACACATACTTGCTCATTCTGCCCCAGCCTGCGTTCCACGATTCATCCCGCGATACAGTCTGCTTCTCTTCTACAAGTTATGGCCCTATGGAATCCAAGTCAAAGCCATGCCGTAAAGAATGGATCACTGGTTTCTCTGAGAGCAAGAGGTTTACAAGACTCAATTTGAGAAAGACTCTCTTTGGTAGCAATAATTTTTTGATCTCCTATTCCCAGTCTTTTTTTTGTTCTTTTGGGGGACCCCTTCTTCCATTCTCTGGGAGGGCTGTCAGTCATGGTGTCCCAGCTCCAACACAGAAAAGACCTGTGACCTAGACTGGCCAATCTGTGTACTGGGCCACAGGGACTGGTTCAATTAAAGTAGAGCATCCCAGGATTGATATTTGAATGCCAAAGGAAATTCTCTTTTCTTTGAGGATGCTAGGCATGAAGGTTGTAGGTGTGTGGCTGAGGGTAGCCATGTTGCCACTTGGTGAAACCTTATCTGCAAAATGAAGTCAAAGAAGGCAAGTGGTGATGATGGTGGTGGTGTTGGTGACGACAGAAGGCATTTATCTAGTGTAACCATATAGCTAAGAACTACTCTAAGTGTTTTACATGTATTAACTCCTTTAATCTTTATAAACCTTATAATTATGATTACTGTTATATCATGGTTATAATTATTATTGCTATTATCTGCATTTCACAAATGGGAAACTGAGACACTGAGAGATTGAGTAACCCAAGGTTTAGAAAGCTATTAAGTAGGGGAGGCACAATTTGAACCCAGGCAGCCTGGCTCCTGAGCCTCCCCTGCCTCTAGCAGTATGGACCAAGGAGGAAGAGGAGGAGGAGGAGGAGAAGAAGGGAGACCCAGGGCTGGAGCCCTTGGATCCAACCATGTCTGAACCTAAGACTCCTGGATTCCCAGTGAAGTGACCCAATACATTTTGTTGGTTATTTAGCCAGTTTGAGTTGGGTTCCTATCCCTTGCAATTTGCCTAAAATACTCTGCCTCCTACCATCTCTCGTTCTGATTATCCCTTGTCTGACTGCCTTGCCATAAACAATAATAATTTACAGAATAATATTAGAGCATTGTAGAAATTTGAAAAACACAAAAAAAGATACCATAAATAAAATGAGATTTGCATGTGAATCAGCCAACTGGAGACAATACTTTTTATGTTTTCTTCCAGTCTTTTTCTAATCATTTACATATATACACATATAAAGTTGTGTATATATATATTTCTTATCTTTCCTTTTTCACTTAACACTTCATTATATGCATTTTCCTAGATTAAATATTTTTGAGACCATAATTTTAAAGGCAGTGTAATGTATGTGCACACACCTGTGTGTACTCATGCATATGCTCACGTGTGTATATGTATGTGTGTATGTGTGTGTGTCTTTCCATCCAACGTCTATGTGCTTCCTAATGCTTGCCCTCTTTCTTGATACGACCTTCTGTTCTGGAACCAGGAAGGACACCAAAGCCTGTAGGGACAGGCTTGGCTTCTGCCTGTGTTCCTTGGCCTTTGACATGGTGTTTAGTGCCCTGGTGACTGTGACTCTACAACACACATCAGTTTCTGCCACAACTTGGCCACTCGGGCAGAAATGTGACTACTTCAGAGATGTCAGAGCAGAGGTCAACTTGCTGTTCCTTGCCCCTCTGAGCTTGAACAGAAGTCCCCTGGACTCTGCAGCCAGCAGGTTGGGAATAAGACATGCTCAGGGAAAGACCCAAGCCTCTGTCACAGATCAGTAAGCGTAAAACCAGGATGGCCTGGCAGCTCCAGGTGTGACTTATTCTAAGGCATGCGGAGTTACCGGTTAGCACAGTAAGAAACCTCTTGTTCCTGCCTTCTTAGTTCCACACGTCAATAACAATTTGCTTGGCAAAGCCCTGGGTGCTGGGCCTAAATATTCAAGCCACCAGGGGGAAACACAAGGATAACATTGAGAAATTAGACTTAAAATACCAAATAAACTCATTTCACTGTATCCCTCTCAGTTAGTGCCGTATAAAGGCTCATAACATTTATGAAGCATTAAATGCCACATAAAAGATTAATTATTGATGTGTATATGAGAAAAAGAGAAGATGATGGAAATAGCAAAAGCAGTACAACTGTATATTATGCAGATTTCAGTCCCATAATTGATAAATCTCTGGATGTTACCCAAAGCCATGGACCGTGATGGATTAAAATGACAGGCTTTTAAGCCCTAACCAGGGAACCTATGGCAAAAATTAAAGACAGAAGGGGTGCTAGTTAGTCCACGGTTAAGGAGAACATCAAGCCAGAAGAGTTCAGAACAAGGCCAGATACAATTCCAAGCCAGACATAATCACAAAAAAAAAGCATCCACCCATCCTTCCTTCATCCGTATTTTAACTATCAGCTATTCTACTACTATTACAAATATTATTATTCCGTTTGAGACTTACTATGAATTACTTATCATTTATTGAGGGCTAAATTAGTGTTGGGCATTTTACAAATTGTTTTACATGAATCATTTGATTTAATCCTCACAACCATCCTTTGATCTGCGCGTTTTTATCTCTACCTTATTGGTGAGAAAACTGCAGCTAAGAGAGCTAATGCAACCTGTGGAAGGTCAAACAGAAAGCATGTGTCAGATCCACAGACCCATCGATACAGCCATCCTCTCCTCCATATTGTGGCTGTTGAGTTCCTACCAGGTACCAAGCTTTAATTGAGCTTTGCAGCTACAGAGAAACTTAAGACATGCCCCCAACAACACACTAATTTCTGGGGTAGGTAAAGCTTGAAATGACCAGATGAGGCCTTGGAGTTGGAAGGCTGGTGGTTTCAGCAGTTGTCACTGGAACATGCAAAATGCAATGTCCAGAGGGTCATGGCAAGCTCAGAAAGAGACACCTAACTCTGCGTGGGCTGGATATTGAAGAATGATGAGTCTTGTTCATGAGACAGAGAGGTGGGAGACATACTCCGGGTGGGGACACCAACACAGGCAAAGAGAGGAGACACAAAGGAGTATGGCTCTAGTAAGCAATTCAGGGACCACACAGCAGAAGTGAGAGGATTTGGGAACCAATGCATCACCTATACCAAGGTGCACATGTTCATACAACTGGCCACAGAGGAGCCTGAAGGTGTAATGTCTTTGCAGATTTGGCAGTGAGACAGCCAGGTGCTGCTCACCCTGCTACCCAGCCTCATTACACTGGATCCCCTTTTTTGCCTTACTTTTTCACAGCACTTAACACTGAAATAATATATTAAATTGTTTGCTGCTTTACTAGTTTCTTGCTCTTCTCCCCAATAGAGTAGAAGCTCCAGGACAACAGAGGTTTTGTCCATGCTGTTCTCTGCTCTTTCCTCACTACTTAGAGCCATGTTTGGCATGTGGTAGACCCTCAATATTTGCCAAATAAATAAAGGAAGCTGACCGAGAAATAGAGGAAGATCTTGTAGGAGCAATGAGAGTCCTGTTATGGGCCAGGGCCCTGTCACTTATCTGGGACTTGTGGTTTCTCTCTAGTCATTTTAAGTGGTTTGGAGTCCAAGTCACTTCCTTTCCCCTTGAATAGCTTGTGGACCTTAAAACGTAGGGTTCCTCCTCATTGCTGGTAAGTGGCTTTGCATATTAGAACCTAAATATTTTGCTCTAAATATAGAGCTCGCTCTATGTGATTATATACATATTGATAAATATTCATTTATTCAACAAATAAAAAGTGTCTGCAAAATATGAAAAAAAAAAGTAGGGTTCCTATGCCTGCAATCCAAATGCTTCCTTTTGCCTACCTTTAAATCCTGTCAGGCAAATTGCTTGCAGTTGACCACCATTTCTCCCTCCTGCACTACGGCATACGTTGCAAATCAGTCACGGCAATCTCTCTTGTAGCCTTAGAATCCATGTCAATACTGCACTCCAGACAGACACTGTGAATGGATAGGAGGTGGCATTAGAGATGACACCTACTTTTCATTTTGAGCCCAAAAAGAATTAAATGGATGGGAGAAAGGAGTAATAGAAGTAGGTGCAAGGAAGAAGGGACAAACCCATATTCCAAGGAAATATTGTAACCTTGATGTCTTCAGACTTACCTGACTATGGTGACTAGAACAGCTTGGAGACAATACAGCACAGTAATCACGAACATGACCGTTGATGTCAAGCCGGCTGAGGCCCAGCCCTGGTTTTTACAGGTCCCCAGCCAGGTAGCGGTAAGCAAGGTACTTAACCTCTCTGAGCCTCATCTGTGAAGTAGCACTAATAACCATACCTAAATCATCAGATTGCTATGGAGGAAACAACAAAATAACCCATGTAAAAGCCCCTATCTCAGTGCCTAGGACACAGTAGGTGATCAATATAGATTAGTTATTGATTTTTTTTTTCAAAATTGACACATTAACAAGTATAAACTTAACCAGGGGCTGAAACTTGAACTCCAGAAATATTTGAACTGAAATTGGTCCTATTTCTATTAGGAGTGTATAAGCCAAGACCAATTTCCACTCAATCCCAGCAAGTTTTCTATTTCCTTTTTCCAATTTTTATTATATGTAAGCCACTAGTATAAAAACATTAAAGAAAATGTTTTAAACAGGAAGCACTTTCCACAATGACAGCCCTCTTACACAATTCATTTCATTTTTCATGTCTCTGTCCAGTCTTTTCCCAAGACTGGAAAGAAATTTTTTAATATAATAATCTTGATCTTCCTGTTTTTTCCTATTAATTCTCTGAGCCAAGAGAGGTTTAGTTTCTAGGCCTGTCTACACCACATTGTTGCCACATGCAAGTTACCTGGTTTTTATCCGGGCTCAGCACCTCCGTCTAACAAATGGGAGTAATTAAAGGTGCTTTGCTTACCTCATAGACTCATTGAACGGAGCAGGTGAGAAAATGGACATGAAAATGTGAAGCAAAAAAAAAAAAGACTGTTGTATTCACCTTAAAGGAGAATTATTTACAGGAGCAAGTGAAATGGTAAATGTGAAGGAACTTACGTAGAGTGGTGTTATTAAACAAGCAGGGAAAAGAGAGTTGAAATGTAAAATTCAAAGAAAATGAAGAAATAATGCTTTAAATTGTAGAATTGGTTGAAGCACTTCAAAAATGATAGTAGATTCCACTCCACTGAAGTAATTCTTTTTTGTGATTATGGTAAATTATTAGATTTTCTTGTTTGGTTTTGTGTTTTGTTCTCTTTTCTGCAATACATTCAAAGGCCATTTTTCTCTACCTTTATAAGTAATACAGTTTCTTCCAGGATCCTCAAATATTTAGAGAACATATTAAACAAAATCATTTATAAATTACATTGGTAGCAAAGAAAAAATATCAAAGTGGAATCATAGGCAAAAGTAGATACCTACATGGATATGTATGAAACCCAGATGTTAACAGTCACTTTGTCTTCCTGAAGCTTTCCCAGATGAATCCCCTGGCATCAAAGGACTAGTGAGCAATGTTGAATTAACTGAGGATCTCATGGGGGAGATGACAGAGAGTTTACCACAGCAAACAACTTAAAATGTTCTATATTAGTCAGTAGAGGTTAGGTTAGGTTGCAGTAACAAACATCCCCCAAATCTCAGAGCCTTAGCACAATGAATGTTTCTCATTCACTCCGAATGTTTAAAGTGAGTTGATAGGGAGATCATGCTCAATGTGCTTACTCAGGGAGAAAGGCTGATAGGGACTTCATCTTGATATATGCCTCCATGGTCACCTTGGCAAGAAGAAGAAAACAAGCTCCAGAAGTAGCAAATGTATCTTCTCATCACTTCTGCTTACATAATTGACCAAAGCCAATCACATGGCATGCCTAACTTCAAAGTAAGTGGGGAAATGTAATTCTGCAGGTGTCTCAGAAGAGAACCAGAAATGTTTGGTGGACAGCAATAATAGCTGCTGTGTAGTCCTTAGATACTTATTCGTTATCTCTTAGTTCCTTTTATCTCTGTTCTCCCCAAGGTTGGAAAGCAAAGAGAAGTAGGATAAAAGGTGGAGGGCATCCTTTTTCTCTCCATTCCTTATTTCCAGTACTCAGCCTCCCTGGCTTTTATATCCTTCTAGGTCATTCTCTAGAAAAATACAGAAGCCAAGGAGGCTGGGCTCTTGTCCTCTAAATTTCCCCCTTTTTTAATCATTAAGATTAAAAAATGTGGCACACAGTGTCATTGCTTCCAAATTTCCATACCAGATCCATCACTGGCCTCAGCTAATATATGGACCTTCTACTATCAGATTCCATCTTCCTCAGAAGGGTGTGTAATATGTCTGTGTGTTAGAGGCAATAAAAGAAAAACTTTTTTTCAGATATCTAGATACTTATTAACAAAGTAGGTATTCTCTGAATTTTACATTGAAAAAGTCTTAAGAAGAGCAAGGAGTTCAGCTTTGAAGTCAAGAACATGACATTCAGACACTCTTGGATGTAAATTTGGCTTCTTCACTTATCAACTGTTTTACCTTAAGAAAAAAATTTAACCTCTCTCAGCCTCAGTTTCCTAGTCTGTACATGAGAATAATATTAATTCCTATCTCCACATAGAGTTGTCATGAGGCTCTAATGAGCACAGTGCCTGGCACACAGTGAGCATTCAATAAATGATGGCTCCTATTATAACACTCTTTCCCTCCTCCCACTAGGGATCGTGTTCTTAACATGTGCCCAGCACAGAAGACAATGAGACCGTCACCTCCTTGAATGTGTCTCTTTTCTTTTATTAAATTACAAGCATTACTTATGGATTGTTTGGTTAACAACATCAGAAAACCAAACTCAAAATGTCTCAATCAAAAAGAAAAAAAATTATCTGGCTCCTATAAATGAAAGATCAAAAACAGGCTTTAGGCACACATGGATCCAATTGCTGGAATAATATCAATAGAATTCACTATGTGTTGTCTCTTTTTCTTCTATTTTTTTTTATTTCAGGAAATTATGAGGGTACAAACATTTTCTATTTGGTTTTATTGTCAGGCTTCCTTTCCTCTTCTAGAATGGTAAAAAAAACTGCCAAGCCACTCCAAGGTTATACCTCACTCTTTCAATAACCATGCCAAAGCGAGAGCTTTCCTTTTTCCAAACATTTCTGACACAGATCCCAGAATTGCACTTCATTGGTTCTGCTGGGACCACCTGATCATCCTGGAAACAATCATGGCGGCCACGAGATGTGGTGCACTGACCAGGGAAGCCTGGCTCTCTCCTCCACACCAGACCAGGAGTAGAGTTGGCAGCATTGCAATCATTTGCATTGAGAGTGGTGAAGACATATGTTCGTATGTCCAAAGAAAAGCAGGTTTCACTTACCAGAGGAAGGGTGAATGGATGAATACTAGGCAGGTAAAACCAGGTGAGTACTACACATTCATGGATACCCATATGCTGGAAAACAGAGAGGTCCCACAATGACCCACAGCAAAAAGGCAGTATCCTACCAGCACCTTCCCATCCCTTTCCCATAGTTAATGTTGGTTGTCAGTCTTAGCCCTCTTGTCCATTGGGTTCAGAAAATACTTCAGAATCCTACTGAAACCCAGTGCTCTTGGCAGCTGGTAAAAACAGACAGAAATTGCCATAAAAAATGAAACTATCTTATCTCTCGAGGTCATTTTCAGGTAAACTATGTGACCAGGTTATTCCTTCCCCATGATTTCTAGTTTATTTTTTGAACCTAAGTTCAGCACACGGTATTTTTACCTATTACGTTTTACCTGGTCTCAGTTAGCCTGTTGTCCTGGTCTGCTGACATCTTCAGTCTTGACTGTGTCATCCAAGTTTCAGTTATAGTCCAAGCTTTGCACTGTTCACAAATACAGTCATTTGTGATGTGTGTGTTCAAACACTGTTTGATCAATGTTGGGCAAAGGGGCCCAGAACTGAGTCATTGGTGCATCTCCAAATATCACTCTCCAGCTGATTTCAGTTTGGTTATGAACAGCAAAATTAGTTGAAATTCTAGAATAAGAAAATGTTCAAGTGAAATATAAATAACACACACACACACTCACACAGATGCATTCACGTGCTATTACATCTCCATTTTTTTTTCTTCTATTTTTGATATACTTGGTAAAACTGGTCCTACCTAAATTTAACAGGGCTCAATCAGGACAAAAGGCAATTCTCTTACAAAGAAGAGAAAGAGCTCTGACCTGTCTTAACTAAATCCATCATAGCTCCAAAATAGAATATATTTTTCTTTGCCCAACATGGCAAGTTTCAGGGAGCACCACGGCTCCGGAAGCAGAAACTCGTGGGTGAAGCAGAAACAGTTTGGTTCGTGTCAGCAGTTTGTTTGGCTTGCTGTAGGAAGAATTTGAGGGCATAGATGCAGTGGGAGAAATGTGTCCTGCCTCCCACGGGAATGCAGATATGCAGAGCAGGGAATGTAACCCCACATCTGAATGCAGACTCCTCCTGGTATTTGAGAATCTGCCTCTCACTGCTTAACACAGACTCTGTTCTCACACCCTAGTCTGGGAGCTTCATCTCAGATGCCAAGGGACAGGGCCTCCTTGGGCCATTTGATTCCTGTTGTAGGAGGTTAGCGGAGAAAGGTCATTTTTTCAGTTTTACGAGCACACACGGGACCAAAGGCTAAGCTGGTTGTTTGGACAGACATCATCAGTCTTATTCTTCGGCCCTGGCTGCTCGAAGAGGCCTTTGAGAGTGTCATTGCTGGGCCCGGGAAGTGAGAAGCACAAGTGGCATCTCACTTCCTGTTAGTTGGCCTGAAACCATCCCCTATCTTCTAGCTAAGCCTGTAGCCTTGCTTCTCCAGCTGAGACCCCTCTGTACTTCTCCGGCGTCTGGCACCTTCTAGCCTCCTCTCTCAACTCTGCAGCTGAGACAGTGTCTTTCCTACCATGTGCAGGGGCCTTCGGCATTGGAGAAGCCACGTAAGCACTTTATTTACATCTATTGTTAACTCAGGTAATACTCACCATAGCCCTAAAAGAGCAAGATTATTATAACTTTCTTTTGCAAATGGGGACATAAGAAGCAGAAAAACCGGGAGACCCGGGGCAGAGGGGAGGATCCAACCCAGCTCCGACCGACTCCCCAGCCAGACTCTTGCTACCTGACACATGTGCATTCTACAGCCTTCCCCATAGTGGGTAATTCTACAGATGTTGAATAAGCTGCATTGTGCTGGCCTTGTGGGGACATAATGAGAGATACAACACCACCAAGTCCCTCAAGAAGCTTCCAGGCATCACTTGAAGCACTGATTTGGAGCAAGAGGCTTGTATCCAGCTGAAAATTTATTTGTGGTCAAAAGAAATGCTCCCACTCTTGAGTTGGATCCAGAGCCGCCCTTAAATGTGCTACAAACGCTTCTCACCAAACACCCGGACTCCTCCCCAAAGGCCCGGCATGCCTCTATTAACGATGTGGTCCTTTGGGCAAAGACACCTATGACGGCGCTTGGCACAGAGTTTTGGGAATCTCCTTCCTGTTGCCTAAGCCAACTTCAGCCTTGTGCCCAGAGGTGCAAACGCTCTGTCTATACAGACACATGGACGGAGGGTTCGCAATCAGCCTTGAGGAAGGCATTTAGTGAGCCCTGAGTGGGAGCAATTTGGGAGGCAGAAAGCCCTGCAGTAAAAACATTGCCCTGGGGAGGATGGAATGGGGAGAGACTGCTTGATGGGTACAGAGTCTCCTTTGGGGGTGATGGAAATGTTTGGGAACTAGATAGAGCTGGTGGCTGCACAGCCTTGAGAATGTACTAAATGGCCCTGAAATGTACACTCTAAGATGGTTAATTTTATATTATGTGAATTTCATCTTGATTTAAAAATAAAAAGAAAAGTTACAAAAGCTTGTTGCCTCTGCCAAGTGTCGTAGTACTTGCAGGGCCACTGTTCCGAGTAGAACTAACTGTCCTCTCATCCCGCCCCCCTCCAGCCCCTGTTGCTACCTGGACCTTCTGTCTTACCTGAAACAGTGGGCGGGTCACTTCCAGGCCTTTGTTTCTGTCTTATTTGCTCTTCCCAGGTTGATGAGGCTGGGAAAAGAAAGAGGACCCTTTCGTGTCTTTGTCTTAAGGGTGTCCATGGACCTAGTCATCAGCTCGGGGTTGATGATTACCAGTTATAATATGCAAAAGGACTAAGGCCTTCCCAGCACTGCCCAGAGCCCCCTCCTCCCTCACCAGCTGCTCCCTGAGTCCCCAGTCACCAGATCCGAGTGTACCTCGACGTCTGTGTCCATGCTCTCATTTGCAGGAGTAAGCTGGCCTTATTTCTCTGCACAGGGCTTGTCTTTAAGGACCATCCTGCCCACTTCCTCGGCCACCTTGAAATTCTTAGCATTCAACAATCACCACCAAAAGAATGACATGCAGCTATTTTTATAGCAGAAAAGTATTTATTGATTTCCTTTACATTCGGTTTGCATTATGTTAAATTCCAGGCAGAGGGCCCTTCTCCCTGTCAGTCACCAGCCGCTAGGCCCCATTTGTCCTTCTTAGCCTATGGACACGTGACTAAATGTTAAAAGGACAAGTAAGATCGTTCTTTCGAAATCTACTGTGTTCAGACATCCAGAACTTCAAAGGAAAACAAAAAGACCTTTTCGTCCTCTTTCTTAGTTTGAATTGTTTCTTCTTTAGAAGCTAATTTCTAATTGCAATCACAGGAGAAGGGAGGTTTGAGCAATTATGCTGCAAATCTGATCTGCAGAGGCTGGGATGCTGTTTTCCTCAGGAGCTGGAATTTTGGCCAAAATCATCTGGGAAACTTTTCTCTTCTTCTAATTTATTCTGCCTATGGAGATCTTGTTAATAATGCCAAAAATGCTTCACATTTGTATAGTCATTTTAAATTTTTTCCAAACCCTTGTCACATTAATCATCTCACTTCACAAGTCTCTTGGGAGGTTGGTAGAGAAGAGACTGGGATTCATACATTACAGATAAGAGAAGTGAGCTCAGAGAAGTTAAGCAACTTGCTCAAGGTCACACAGCCAGACAGAAAGAACCAAATCTAGAGATCTTATTCTCTAACCCTATAGCTTTAGATGTAGACTGGATCACCAACACAGATCACTGCCCTCCTGGTCTACATCAGAAACCCAACCATAAAACTCCCAGGAAGTAAAACTCCACCCTGAATACATTTGGTTCTCTCTCCTCATTAATGTTTGACTTGGGCATCATAGTTGTTCCTTTGGAGCTACATTTATCATGCTGGTGACTTGTTTTCCTCACCGTCTGCCTGATGCTTAAAGAAATCAGAGGATGGGGGAGTGATTTGGTAAATCTTCCTTTGATCTGTTTTAAATGAAATCCTATTTACAAGATACACTTCACTTCTTTTGATGTGCAACTCACTAATTAGCTCACATCTGAGAGCAGGTTCCCTGGGAGAAAAAAAAAAATTAATTAGTTCTTTCCATCTCCAAAAGACACAATTCTTGAAATAATTATGGCATTTGAATGATTAATCTCCTTTGAATACACATGTGTTCAGGAGTATTACAGTTCGGAAGAATGTATAATGAGAAAGAAGACAGAATGCAAAGAGAAATGGAATGAGATGGCAGTTTGAGGCAAAAATCCTGTCCTTGAAGACAAGATACGGTTTAGGGATTCTTTATTATCCAGGTGGGATATCACTGATATGCAAAATGGTAGAGTAGCCAGAAGTTTGCTCTGAATCCTCCTCAAATCTTTCACTTTTTGCTTCATTACCAGCTCCTGATGGCCAGTGTTTTAAGATCAAACTACATATGTGAGCCTACTACCAGGAAAAAAAAAGAGGTAATCTAATTTATGCTAAAGTGTTAATGACTAATATCATTTCATATTTGATTTTGCTCTGCCCATAATTATTTACTATTTAATAGGAAGCTACAATTCTCCTCCAGTGAATGATCCTCTATTTGTGGATTTTTAGGAGATGGCATATGTTCAAGATCCCTTTCTGACTGATTGGCAGTGGCTATGTGCTTCATGTCACAACCTGAACAAAATAGGTAGGTAAAAAATAATGCTGTGGTTCATTAGTGATATCTGCCAGGGGCACAGAAATTGGGAGTGGCCATACACAAATTATGTATCTACCATCCTGATTGTAGTTTGTAGGAAAGTGGTATTTGGCCTCCTAGGGAGAGCGTTAGGAGGTTCGTGAAATCACACCATACAGGGTGTCCCCGATTCCACTCAAAGGGCCGACTGTCACTGCTGGTCATATATCCAGTGGGTAAGGGCTTTTCTTTATTTCAGCATTGATATTGTAAATCCCTTGAGAATAGAGATTATTTCTTTTTGTATCTCAAGCATGTGGCTCTTCATTGGTCCTAAATAAATATTTGTGAAAAAAAGCACAAAGGAGGTAGCACAGTGTGACAGGACATGTATTACTGGACCTGAACAGTTCATGTAAAGGCTCAAAGCCAAGTGAGACCCAAGGGTATTCATACAGTAGACCCCTCTGATGAGCTGGTAACTGGAATTAAGCACAGATCTCCAGTCATCCTGGCAGCCAACACAAAATGAGCAACATGTTGGGTTATAGAGTTCTCATTATATAATTAAAAACCACTATGCAAGGCCATCTGAAGGGACAACATTTTTCCTGGGGCTAAATCCTAAGAGAAATGTATCATGTGGCTTATCTTTTTTAAAGACCACTGAGTAACATAACAGCCAACAGTTTTTGAAAGGAGTTTGTAAAAGCTCAGAAATATTCTTTAAATGGAGTTTTTGTGTCAACCCTCTAAGATACGGTGGAGATAGCATAGAATTGTGATCAAGTGCAGATATTTCTGAAATACTGTGTAACAAAATAGTACGATAGGCAAGTTACCTCAGGGACTCCCGTCCCATGCCCCTGCCAAGGTGGGCTCCAGCCCTCTCCGTGAGCCTGCTCCTTGTGTCTTGCCCTTTCTCAAGGCCTTCTTGTGCCCTGGGATGGAGGCGAGTGTCTCTCTGTGAAGTGGGAGCTGAGCTCATCCCGACAGGTGGAATGCTTTCCTCCCACCAGCTCCATCAAGTAAACTGAGGCACAGTGTAGTGCAGGGAGCAGAGATGAGGTGACACCCTGTCCCTGTCCTGGAGTAGTCACGTGCCCTCAGGTAAGTCATTTCTCTCTCTGGGCTTTGCTTTGTCATCTGTAAAATATAGAAAGAGGTGAATTATCAGGGGTCTGCAAACTTTTTCTAGTTTATAGAAAACAGTAAATATGTCAGGCTTTTGCAGCCCAGACAGTCCCTTTTATAATAACTCAACACTGCCATTAAAGCATGAAAACACCCATAGACAATATGCAAAGGATTGGGTGTACCTGTGTTTCAATATAACTTTATTTACAGAAACAGACAGTGAGCTGGGTGTGACCTGCAGGCCACAGTTTGCTGACCACTAGATTAGATTATCTAAAGACAGACTTGTAACAATAAAAACAGAATTCAAGCCACAAATGCAAGCCATATATGTGATTTTAAATTTTCTCCTAGTCACATTTCTGAAAAGTTCTTTTAAAAAGGTAAAATTAATTTTAATAACGTATTTTATTTAACTCAATCTATCTAAAATATTATCATTTTCAATATATAATCAATATGAAAACTTACCCATGAGATATTTCCCCTCATTTTTTTTGTACTAAGACTTTGAAATCCAGCCTGTATTTTACAGATCAGCACATCTCAGTTGGACATGTCACATTTTAAAGGCTCAATATCTACCCGTGGCTCGAGGCCACCATCCTGGACAGCACAGTTCCAACAAATTGTTCCCATTGTATCCCTACTCCCTGTATTCTGCCAGAAAACACAAAGCAGCCACACTATTGTTCTGTCTCCTCATCCTGGTAATTTAATATGTAAGTCTGCAAGAAATGTGATAATGAATGTCAATAGGCCGATGCGCTTCTGAGTGACTTACTACTGTTTCCACTGCCATTCGCAAATAGCTGATGACGTCCTTATGCAAAACTTCAAAAAATGCCTCCTCTCACCCACCCCTAAGCACTCCCCTGACAGGAGGGAAGTGTGAACATTTACTCCTAGTGGGGAAGGGGAGGAAGGGTGGGCTGGGGACGCTGCTCCAAAAAGCTGCCCTAAATAAGTGTCATGTTTTACTTTAATGTGTATTCAATTTTGCTTTCTACACTGTAGTATAATCTGTTTTATTTTTTATTTGAATTTCTTACCAGCTAACGTATTCAAACCCCTGCCCTGCAAGCACTCCCTTCAACACCTGCCCTTCTCCTCACAAATTGGTGACCAAAATTCATGCTCCAAAAAGATGCACCACATTTATCACAGTGCCCTTGGGAACAGGTTTGTGTAACAAGGTGTTAAACCAAGACACGACACACATCAAATGCTCGAGTGAGTTGTGGCGGACCGTAATGCAGAAATTTCCTTTGAGATCCATTTGCTCGTAGCAAGGGTACAAAAAGGTGGGAGAGAGACTGCAGAGAAGATTTCTCCAGAGAGGACTGCGCTGTTAGTCTCATCCCCTGACCACCCCACTTCCCTCTAAGCTGGTGACAGGAGCTGGCCAGGGGAGCCGGGGGCTTGGCAGTGGCACACAGAGGCTGAAATCCGAAGGGCAAGAGACGAGCTGGTCTTGTTAAAGCCTGTGGTGAGCTAAGAAGTGTTGGAATTTGGTTGAGCCTCCAGAATATTCGAGAACCAGAGAGTCCATTTGAAGTAGACACAGAGCCATGAATGGGAAGGAACAGGTAGGTGGGCAGGAAGGGAGGATGGGGCAAGATAGACGCTGTTCCTCTTCCCTGGTGGAGAGAGCAGCGGATGACAGATACGAGTGAGGGTGGGAGCTTTGACCTTTTGGCCATTTTAGCATCAAGTGAGGTTGCACTTTAGGCATTACAGTGATCGGGGGCTTCATATCGCCTAACAGTGACCAGAAAAGCACTCCTCCCCCCACAAAAGAAAGAGGATGGGTGATAAAAACATAATTGTGTAATGCACTGGTTTAAGACTCCTAGCCCTAGGATGCTGCCACATACTCTTGGATAACACATTCACATCAAATGCTAAGACAGGAGGAACCTCACTGCCTGTTGGATTAACTCCAACAATTGGCCCATTGGCTCCAACAGGCCCCATTCTCCAGCTTGTCTGGGAGATGTGTGGTACAGGTGGTGGTCTTTCTGACTCCTCAAACAAGACCAAATTCCCCGTGACAATACTGGTGTCCATGATGTGTAGATAACACACATTCTTAGAAAAAACAAGTAAACCCCATCTAGAGGAAGGAATGATGATAACAATAACATAGCCATTTACTGAGGGATCACTGTGTGCTATGCACTGTACTTTTCTTACAACAAAATCCAAAGTGGCTATTCTGATCCCATTTTATAGAAGGGGAAAGTGAGGCTTCGAGGGGTTAAGCAACTTCTTGCAAATCACACGGGCAGTTAAGTAGCAAAAACAGGATTCAAACACAGTTTTGTTCACCCAAACCATGACCCTCTGCTGATTCTCTGTCCTAGCCCAGCTGTGGCCTTGGGCCACTTGTCTTTTTCTTTTATGCCTCTGTCCACTGCTGCCTTCACTCTTCCCTCTCTTCTAGGCGGTGGGATTCCATTCTCAGCTGCACACAGAGTCTCTCTCCTTCCCTCCTACCTGGGATGTATGAAATGAACAGAACTGCCCGAGATGCATCAATTTTGAGCCAACTAACTCTCTGGCTCCAGAGATCACAACAAGAATCTTAGCCAAACTCTGCAACACACTGGCCAGGCAAAAGAATGAAGCTGGACAGAAGCAAATTCTTACTGCTTGGTGCAATCAGGGCAGAGTTCTGTTAACATGGGGCTGGGTTGAGGATGAAGAAGGATTTGTCTGTGGGTGCCAAGCTCACATCATGATTATGGTTTATCAGGTAAAAACAAAATGCCACCGTTTTGTGACTTTTTCCACCATTGCTGGCCATCCTGAGAAGGCATGTGTTTAGTGTCCACCTAGCAAAGCAGTTTACCATTGGAAAAATGGATCAGCAACTTGGCCCGAGTCTCTTGCATCCTTCTTTCAGGGAAGCGCTAGAGCACATTCATCCAAAGCTACAGGAACACCCAGGCAGCAATTGTTAGACACCGTGAAAATAGCTGAGCTCCATTTACCTTGTCTACAAAGACTATTTCTTGCTTTTTCTTCCTCTGCTTTACTGAGCTATTTTTCTTAGGCTTCCATTATAAAATGGCAAAAATGAGTGCTCAGACAGCCAACATAATCACCATTTCAGCAGGCCTCACGCTAAAGCAGCGCTAGATCTGAATGGCATTTTTTGACGAGTAGCGTCAGATTTCTGACTTACATGGGAATCTTCCCAGAATGAGTTTCTTGCCCTGAGAGCAAGCCAGAGGAGCATTTTTTGCCTGGGTCTTCATGTGAACTCTGCCCTTGGATGTACATTTAAAAGAGGATGACAGAAATTCCTCTCTGCAAGGAGCTGATCTGGCCCCTGATTAAAATATGTTCAACTCTGAAATTAGTAGAGATCAGGGAAAAGAAATGAACGATGGCTTGATTCTGAATGCTGGAGTGTCGTGACTGGGAAGGAGCAAGCCCCAGAGCAGGAAGAAACAACAATAAATTATAGCTGAAGCAGGACCAGATAAGAAGGGCTCAAATTCATGTACAAATTCCTTGATCTGTCAATTTTTTAAAAATTTATTGAGCACTCCAAAGGAAAAAAATAAACCATTTTTTTCTCTCTCTCTTAACATAGTCACCCATCAGAATGCTGCTAATACCAGATTCTCCAGCAGACACCAACTAGGTGTTCTATAATTAATTCAATTCTGATATTATCTACGTGGAGATAGCACAAGATCCCACGGTTAAGGGCCCGGTCCTACAAGACTGCCTCCCCTGTGGGAAAGGGAATGGAGGGGGAACCGCAAAAATATTTTCTGTCTCTTTGAAACTTCCCCCACTCTTTTTGAGAACTGAAACCTGCATCCCTGGCTCAGGCCAGTGGTTGGGAGGAGCAGTGAGAAGACCTTTTGTTCTTGCAAGGCAGGGCCCAGGCCCAGGTGGGGCTTTGTCTTTGGCAGAGAGGAGGATTAGAATAGTTAACCACAATAGCCTGAACCTGAGGAGCCCTCCCTGTAGAAGCTCTTATTTCTGCTAATGTTCAGGAAATTTGGATTTTGAGATGATAAGGTCTGCCATTTTTCCTCCTTTGCTGGCAAAATAATAGAACTTCTCTTTCCTTCCCCCCAAAACCATTTGTTCTTATTCTTCTGATGTGGCCTGGAGAACAAGTGCTGAGCTTTGAATAATACCCCCCTGCCCATTTCAGATGCCAATCACAAGCCCCAGGTTATGACCTGTGCTTCTGACTGACAAGCTATGAACTGGGTTTCCCATGACCCTCTCCTGAAGTTCAATTAATTTGCTAGAGCAGCTTATAGAACTCAGGGGACTGTTTACTCATTTATTATAAAGGATAGAAAGGAACAGTCAGGTAAAGAGAAACACAGGGTGAGGTCTGGGAGGGTTCCTAAGTGCAAGACCTTCTGTCCCCATGGAGTTGGGGTGTGGCACCCTCTCAGCTCATGAATGTGTTCTTGTTCACCAACCTGAGAGCTCCATGAACTCAGTCTCTTTGGGTTTTTATGGAGGGTTCATTACACAGGCATGATTGGCCATTGGTGATCAACTTAATCTTCAGCCTCCTACCCCTTCCTAGAGGTGGGTGGGGGGGTGAGGGGGTGGGGTTGAAAGATCCAACCCTCTAATCATGAGGTTGGTTCCCATGGCAACCAGCCCCACCCTGAGGTTATCCAGGATCCCCCAGGCCTCAGTCATCTCATTAGCATGCAGAAGACTCTTATCACTCCAGAGAGTCCAGTTTTAAGAGCTGTGTGCCAGGAACCAGGGGCAGAAATCAAATATATATTTCTTATTGTATCATGATATTACAAGTACCTAGAAGGCTGGCATTTTTTTAAATACCAAGGTGGATAACAACAAAAGAAAACATTTCCTGAGTGTGTAACTATGAGCTGGACGCTGAATACCAGCTTTAAATAGATTGTTACATAATCCATCTAACAACCTTATGGTACAGATACTATTACCCTTATTTGATAAATGAAGCCCAGAGAGACTACAGAACATAATTAAGGTCGCACAACTAGCAAGGGTCAATCCGAAGCAGGAATCCCGCACATGATCTTTGCCACTATGCAATTCTGCCCTACAGGATAGATACTTAGGCAGATGCATGAAATAAATAAATATGATTTTTAAAATATGCAATAAAATAAACATTTATGTAAATACATTTTTAAATAAACATAATAAAATGTAACAAAAAATAAAATAAAAAACAAATCAAGAAAAAAAAATCAAGGTAGAAACTACAAATAGGACTTCTGTTTCCAACAACATATTGGACAGAATATTCTGAATATCACTGTCTCGTTAATTTATTGCATCACAACACACCACCCCAACATTTAGCAGCTTGAAACAATAATGATTTATTATTTGTCATGATTCTATAGGTTGGCATTTCTCAAAGGAGACATTTCTTCTCCAAGTAGTGTCATCTGGGCCCACTCATGTGGCTGCCTTTAGCTGAAGCTCAGCTGGGTCTGAAACTCCTCTGGTGTCCTCTCCAGTTCAGTCTGAACTTTTAAATGGCAGGTCTGGGCTTCCAAGAGAACAAAAGCAGAAGCTCCAGGCCTCTTCAAGCCATGTTGATTAAGCTGGAGTCCTCAGAGGCACTAGAGTATTCCCAGGTCAATATTGTCTTCCAGCTTCCCGAAGAAGCAGATATAAATCCTCTTTGGAGGAAAGCACCCTCAATATACTCCACTAGAATTCTCATTAAGAACTGAATATGAGCTCACAATTTTTAAAATCTCCCCAAACACAAGAAATAAGCCATCATGAGTAAACTTTCAAACAATACAATTAAACCCCAAAAAACCTTCAGATTTTGAAATCATCATATACAGGATATAAAATGACTGTATAAAAATACATGTTGAAAATAGTTTTCTTTTATGAATCAACCATCAAAATAACTAAACCAATATAAAAAGTGAAAATTTTAAAAATTGTAAATGTAATTATTGCCATTAAGCCAATGTTAGGGCTGAATAACATAGTAAGTACAGATGAAAGATAGGAAGTAAACTAAGAGATGGAACTAAAGAAATTACCCAGAATACAACACAGAGAGACAAGGAGATGGAAAACAGGACAGATTAACAGACATGGAGAATAGAATAAGAAAGTATCATTGCTTCCTTTTGCCTAATAGAGGCCCAAAGGAAGAGAACAGGGAAGGGGATAATTCAGAGAGATAATTGTTTAGAATTTCCAGATTAGAGTGGAAATCAATGAAATACAAAACAGAAAAAGTGAAGAAATTAATGAAATCAAAAGTTGATTCTTTGAAAAGAGCAACAGAATTGGCAAATCTTTAATTAGACCAACCAAGAAAAAGAGAAGACATATATCAAAATTATAAAGGAAAATGGTGATACTGCCAACTCCACAGAAATTAAAAAGTAAGGAAATAACTTGAATAACTTTATACCAACAAATAGACAGTTTAGATAAAATAAACAAATTCCTAGAAAGACATTGATTACCAAAACTGACCCAAGAAGAAATAGAAAATCTGAATATTAATAGATCCATAACAAGTAAAGAAATTAAATCTGTAATTAAAAATCTTCCCACACAAAAAACTCTCAGGCCTAGATGGCCTCATTGGTGAATTCTGTCAAGCATTTAAGAAACAAGAGAAAACTTCTACAAATTCTTACAGAAAATATAGGAGGAAGGAATACTTCCCAACTCATTCTATGAGATCAATATTACTTTGATACCAAAGCCAGGACAAAGATATCACACAAAAAGAAAATTGCAGACCAATATCCTTCATGAATATAGACACAAAAATCCTCAACAAAATATTAGCAAACTTAATCCAGTATCAAACAAAAAGAATAGACATTATAACCAGGTGAGATTTACCCCAGGAAAGCAAAACTTTTTTGACATTCAGGGGTGACTGCCCAATCCCGCCCTTTCAGAGAAGTTCAGCTGCCAACCTATGCCTTCCATTGTGTTCCTCCTTCCTTATGTTTTTATTAGTGTTTATTTTTATTAGTTTTTGGCTTATCTTTGCACCATTTCCCTTTGCAAATAGACACAAATAGTATGTATGTGTGTGTGTGTGTCTGTGTGTGTGTATATACACATATGTGGTTTTCCCCTTCTTACACAAAAGTTATGTACACTGTTCTGCGCCTTGCTGTTTTCTCATGAAAGTGTCAAATTAGCATTTTGAAAAGATCACTCTGTCTCCTGTATGGAGAAAAGATGGGAAATGGATATTCCTGCTGGAAATAGGGAGGCCAACTAGGAGGCCACTGCAGCCATCTGAAAAAGTGATGCTGGTGGTGGCTAAGACTAGGGTAATGGCAGTGGAGACAGAGAAATCAAAAGATTTGAGATAAACTTTGGAGGGTGAAGGGACAGGACTGAGAGACTGGATGTAGTGTGCACCCAGCCTGTGCAAGAAAGCCAGGCCATCCTGAATGTGGTCACATTCATATTCCCAGTAGGATGCAACTTTTTATGGAATAGAAGACTAAACCATATCCATACTATTTTCTTTTTAGCTATTTTTATTACAGATAATTTTAAATGGTAAATATAGAAGAATATAGTGTACCGCCAGCATACTCATCACAGATATTCAACAAGTATCCTGCCAAGGCCTATCTGATTTTATCTGTATTCCTAACTACTCCTATCCATTGCCCTTCCTGCCTCCCACCCCCATATATTTTGAAGCAAATCCTGGACATCCTATCATTTTATCTGTCTGTTCAGTACTTTCCAGCACCTTGGAGAGACATCGTTATCCAAATCCCACTGTCTCTTATCTCAATCTCTGCCAATCTGCTAATTGATCCATTAAAGCTCGTTCCTTTATTGAAAGGCCTTTGCTTCCTTTACAAATTCAACACAGTTTGTGTTTCAGAGAGATACCCAATGCACAGTTTGACTTATAAATAGAATCCCTCTGTTTGCTGGAAGGTAGTGAAGGAGAAAAAGGTCAGATGTAATTGTGACATATTCATCCTCAAACACTGTTTGGATTCCTGACTTCCCCATGAAAATAATGAGGCACGTTTGGCACTAGAGAGGCCCTGGTCAAGTGTACCTCGTGTGTGGAGGGCAGAAAAGGGGTGCACCTCATTCGTCTTAGAAAACCAAGTGTGGAGGTGATGTTTTGACTGTTAAGGTGTTCATTGTGTAATTAAGGCTTTATAATTTACACATGTTAGCATAAGTGCCAAATATTATGCAGTAGAAAAAAAGCTTTAAAATAGTTTAAAAACCGAACAACATTAAAGGCAGAATCTATGTGGCAGGTAAATGGGTGGTTACTGTAAAATTCTTATAGCTTTGCTATATGTCTGATAATTTTCTTAATAAAATGGATTTTTTAAAAAAAAAAAAAGAAAATAAAATCTCCTGACTGATGGCAACCACTCAGCCTCTTGTCCTGGACTTTCTACAGAGTCATGACTCAGAGGTAACTTCCTAGTCACGTTCCCAAACATTTGGGTGCTGTGTTACAGCTGTGTTTGCTGGCTTCAGTAGAAGACCTCTCGTCCCACTTGGAGTCGTCTTTGTTGTTACTTGCCGTGTGAAGCTGTTCTCACTTATCTCAGTGTCCTCTGTCACTCATATCTGTTTCATTATATAAGCTGTGCCTGCAGGAGGCTGCAGCCCAGTGCTCAGTTACCAGCAATTCCATAACCTTCTTGAGACCTGCATTTCCCCACCTCTAATACAGACCTATCTCAATACCCATGTCATAGCATCAGTGTGACGATTACGTTATACATGGTACGTAAAGACACAGAGCACCATGCCTTGGACATGCTGCCATTATTGTACTTAGCCCATTTATCCAACAGGTACTGGTTCAGTCTTCCACATTTATCCTGTAATCTGAGTGACCCTTCTTTTCCTTCCACTTGAATGATGATGATGATGATTGGGAGTAGAACCATCTGACAAAGCAAACGTTTTTCATTGTCTTGAGTCTCTCAATATTTTCATATATGAAATGGGATTTTAACATGTTTTGTCTGTAAAAAGCTATTGTGTGGATTAAACCAAATAATGGATGTCAAAGTGGCCAACACTGTGCCTGGCACATTGCAAATGTTCAACAAAGACTTGGGTGATGGTAAAAGCCCGGTTTGGGTGGGGGGATCTTTCAGACAAGGTGGAAAGATTTAATCTCTCAGGTGGGCAGAGAGAAACAGGAGAAGCTGTTCTTGCCAATCTAACAAGTCTGATGGCACAACCTGTCAACAGTAGTAGTTCTCCTTGGGGACTATTTGGTCTCAAATCGGTGTCATCTCCAAACATAAAGTTATTTGTGGCCAAGTGTAGTGGCTCACACCTGGTAATCCTAGCACTCTGGGAGGCTGAGGCCAGAGGATTGCCTGAACTCAGGAGTTCGAAACCAGCCTGAGCAAGACTAAAAATTGAAAAATTAGCTGGACATTGCAGCATGTACCTATAATACCAGCTACTTGGGAGGCTGAGGCAGGAGGATCGCTTGAGCCCAGGAGTTTGAGGTTGCAGTAAGCTATGATGATGCCACTGCACTTTAGTCTGGGCAACAGAGCGAGACTGTCTCCAAAAAAATAAAATAAAATAAAAAGTTATTTGAGCTAACCTGAATAGCTTAATTCATGCCACAGATTTCCAGAATTCTACAGGAATCCTAAAATGAAGTTGTTTCATTATTTATCAATTCTCTTATTATCAACCATAGTCACCTAATCATTTATCTTGTCCTGGAGCTAGGAAATCAATCCATTTTAGGTAGATCATGAATGTAATTCTAAAACTCAGTAGCCTTTGTGCTACTAAACGCAGTGAACAGGCCCCCAGGGAAGAGGGGGTGGGAAGGAGACAGCACTACGGTGGAAAAAGTGGTTTTAATTTTAACTTTTATTCTGTATTAACCATTTTCCCACACTGCTTTGTAAATTACAGCAAGGAAAGAGAACAAAGCAATAAAAGAAAATGTATTCAAATAAAGCCCCAAGGTACAGAGTAATAGTAGGTGGTGGTGCCCTGGGGGGCTTATTTTTTTTAATACCTAATTTGCTTCTGAATTTGAAATTTCAGAAGGCAGAAGAAAATCTCAGTTTTGACTTGTTTACAGAAGTAGAGGTTTAGATTGCCTTTGAATCAATGCACAAAAAATACACCTCCCCCCAAACTCTCCTTGTTTTTTCAGGACACCATTCTGAGGACCTCATCCATTTTTTAGTAATAAACAAGGAGAATATTAGCCCTTACTTCTCAGATTTGTTTAGGGCTATTGTATTAATCTTTCTCTGTGTACAGTGGAGTCGCGTCACATACACATTGAACTCTATGAATTCAAATTCGTGCATTTGGCAAAAGAGCAAAGAATGAGCTAGAAAGGATCGGGAAAGTGAAGGTGATCCCACCCACCACGCGGCTCGCTGAGCAACTGCTCCTTGGTTTCAGGGGAGGCTCTAATCGCAAAAGTGCTCACCCAGGCTAAGTGTGAATCTGTGCTGGAAATTTGAGTTTTTAAATATAGTATGGTCTCGGAGCTTCTTTGACCATCAAAGGAAGGAACAGCAATGTCTTCCAACCATGGGAAAAAGTAATGGAAATTCAAGGGTAGATTTAGCTGTACACACCAACTTCAAACCAACCTCCCCAAAAGCTGTGATGCTACTGCACGCCAGATGCGGGATACATGAATCAGGGTGGCTGCCAAGATCACAGCGGTTGGCTCAGTGGTACCTTCTGTCCTGTCTCTGTGGCTGAGTAATCCTGGGGCAGAAACATCTGACCCAAGCCAGGACGATCAGATTCTCCCTGCCAGGAACCTGAAACTCAGTGCAGAGTTGCAGACAGGGGTGTCTCTGCAGCAGAGTTATTTGAATGGTATTTCCAATGTCTCCTAGGGCTGAAATCCCCCAACTTCCCTGGTTTCAATTGCTAATTGTTTGGCAACTCTTATGATTCTCCGAGCTTTCCTAATCTCTTCACCTAAATTAGCTAAACCTTGGAGTTAAACTGAGTCATTAACAAAAGTTCTAAGAGCCCAGAGGGTACCTGCTGCACAAACAGCTCTGAGTGGCACAAAAGAAAGATGCCAAAGGGCAGAACCAGAGCAGTTCAGTGACGTAGGCTGGTGTTTCCAAAGTGGTTTCCACAGAACCCTAATCTAGCAGGATGAATTCTGATAAAAAGGTTCCATGGTCAAACAAGTTTCAGAAACGAAGTACACGCTATTCCTCACCTCAAACGTCATACAAGCCTTTCAGATGTACTTAAAAGTCCTACAGAAAGGATATTTAATTTACTTAAATCAGAATTTCTAAAACATATTAAAAATGGCATCTAAGAAGCGTTAATAGAGGCCATGGAGAGAGAAGCTCTATTGAAATGTTACCTGGCAGTTTGGCTTTACATTTGTAACTCTGGTCAAAGATTTGGTCACTCCAGTGCCTCTCAGGCGTTTACTGAGAACTATAAAGTGCTCGGCCCTGTGTTGGGTTTTCCAGGGGCAACCATGGTATGGTAGGAGGAGTGAGAAGATCTGGTTGGAGGATTAACACTGACCTAGAACTCAAAGCTGACTTGTTCCCTTGGGAACAACCTCGATCACATTCAGACTCAATTTCTTCATCAGATGGGGATATTAGATCATCAGCCTCACCTCACCATTGAATTGTAAAACAGATCTCATGGATAACAGACATGTGGGCACTTTGTAAACTTCAAGGCATTGAATGAATACTAGCTATTACGAAGAATAAATAATTTAGAGAATGATATCAGATATTATGGAGAGAGAGAGAGAGAGAGAGCGTGCTAGCCGTGGGCTCTCAGCCTCATGCCTTGTGATTTTTGAATGTCATAAATGTTTTAATATCACAGCTGAGCATTAAGTATGTCAAGCCAATTCACTAATCTACCAAAATACGAATTCTCATTTGTGCCTGTCTATATATGTTAGTTATTTTGCATATCAAACCACCTTGAGACTCAGTAGCATACAGTAATCTGTATTTCTCATTTGTGTGTCTAGGGATTGGCTGGGGTTCTGCTGATCTAGGCCAGGCTTGGCTGGGTTTGGCTCAAAGTTGTGAGTTTGTCCACGTCAGCTTGACAGGTCTCATGCTCCTCGGACAGTGGCAGTGATAATGGCAGAGGTACAAGAGGGCACACCCAACCACGTATGCACGTCTCAAGCCCTGGTTTGGTCATGTCCATTAATAGCCCATTGGACAAAGCAAGTCACATGACAAAGCCAACATCAATGGGTGGGGGAAGAAGACTGCTCTTATGGATGCAGGGGGTGGGAAGAGGGGGAGAAAGGAAAAGAATATTTACTGAATGACAGACAGACCCAGAGAGAATTCCTCCCTCATGGATTATTTTGTGTGGGGGCAGAAGCGGGGCAGGAATGACCTGAAGGCAACAACGCCTCCTGTTTTTCATAAAAGCCTAGAGGCCAGGCATGGTGGCTCACACCTGTAATCCTAGCACTCTGGGAAGGCGAGGAAGGAAGATTTTTTGAGCTCAGGAGTTCGAGACCAGCCTGAGCAAAAACGAGACCCCATCTCTACTAAAAATAGAAAAATAAGCCAGTCATGGTGGTGAGCACCTGTAGTCCCAGCTACTTGGGAGGCTGAGGCAGGAGGATCGCTTGAGCTCAGGAGTTTGAGGTTGCTGTGAGCTAGGCTGACACCACGGCACTCTAGCCCAGGCAACAGAGCAAGACTCTATCTCAAAACAAAAACAAAAACAAAAACCCAAAAACCCATAACAGCCTAGAAATTACTGAAGAAACTGTACCTTCATGGTCAACCAAAAGTGAGAGAATGGCTTTGAAGTTAAGCAGAAAAAAAGGAAGAGAGTTTGCAAGATTTAAAAAGAGATCAGTGTTAGGATGAGGTGGTCATCAGATAAAACATGGATCCTAAGTGTAGGGCTGCTTTGCCTAGGGGGAGAAAAAATCTTCCAGCCCCATACTGAACTCAAAATACTCAAAATAGAGCCCCCATACCTACAATGACCTATAAGCCCTAAGCCATGAGCACATCACTGGTCACCATGACAGCTTTGGGTTTGGAGCCCTATCCCTGCTCTCTGGGCACTACCTACGGCTCCTGGATTGAGATGGGACCCCGGGAAGGTATAGGGCCCTATAATAGCTAAGGCTAAATTTCCTGCTGGGCTGAGCACTCAGAGATAGAACAGGTTACTCTTTGAAAAATGAGAATGGTGATATATCTTACCCACCTGTATTTATGGCCTAAGATTCATACCTGCTACATGGGTTGTTATTTCATTTCATTTTATTTTCATACAAGGAATGGTGCCGTGGCCTTTTGGGGTGACTTGAAGTTGGTTGCCAGATTTAGCAAATATAAATACAAGATGTCCAGTTAAATTTTCATTTCAGATAAACAATGAATAAATTTTTTGGTATAAGTATATCCCACGCAATGTTTGGGATGTAGTTATAGTAAAAAATTTTATTCATTGTTTATCTGAAATGGAAGTTTAATTGGGTGTGTTTTATCTGGCAACCTGTGTCGGGCTTTAAAGGCTTAAAGCACTTTTAAATCAGTAGTGGAAAACTTTCGCCAACCTGGCCACTTCTGGCCTGTTCTACACTTCTACGCCACACAGTTTGAGGACGAAGGTTACTTGGAAATCATCATGGAGGAAGTAGAAGGTAGACTTCCCACTGGGGACAGTCTGGGGGTGCTGAGCTCTGCTGTCAAGTGCTTCGCCCACAACTCTCCTCTCCCCTCCCTCTGGAAGACAAGTCAGGCCGGAGCAGCAGGAATTCTCACATCCAGCCTGCTCCTTCCCTAACCTTACTAATTTAAGATGGATTCCACAATTTTGTGGACATAACTGGGTAATCTAATAAAGGTAGATTAAATTACAGCCGAGTATTTTCAGATCTGAACATGGGAAAAATGTATCCTGTTTCAAAAAAAAAAAAAAACGATAAACCACTCCACACTCGTTTTGTTTTTCTTTTATCTGGGAACTGGGCAAACAGGAACGGTCTCAAGTTATTGTATGTGAAAGTCCTCACAGCTGTGTTGGCTATTCTAACAACAAAAAAAGAAGGAAGAAAAAAGGAAAGAAAACTGTTGAATCCACAAAATTTTATTTTACCACATACCGAAGATGTGAAGGACCCGAACTACAACTTCAGAAATAGATAATTTCATTTGAAAAAAAAGCACAAGTGTTTCACTAACACCCCACACCCACTCCCCCTGGCCCCCATCCCACACACACACCATTTCTAAAGGCTCTTCAAGTGAGAAATGCTGCTAGCAAATCACTTAGGTAATTCTGTGAGCAGAGTAAAAGAACATGGATATGAACCAAATGAAATATTGGCCCTGTCCGGGTTCAGCCGGCGGCATATTTAGATACAGAGATTTTGATCTCGTTCAACGGGGTTAGAATATTAGTGTGGTGAACTCTAGTTTTCAGTTCATATTGGAAGTTGAGTCCCAAGAGACACGATGATGTTCTTTCCTACTTTGCCTCCTTAAGCAAACCTTGTGTAAAGTTTCCCTTTATTTATTTATTGTTTGGTGATATTAGTTTGGCCTCGTGGTCTAACACAGAACGGCATGTCTCCAGTGAAGTGGAGTTTCTTTGTTAAAACCTGTAGGTGTTTCTTGGACATTTTCTTTTTCTTTTTCTTTCTTTTTTTCTTTTTTTTTTTTTTTTTGAGACAGATTCTCACTCTATTGCCCGGGCTAGAGTGCACTGCCACATGCAGCTAATTTTTCTATTTTTAGTAGAGACAGGGTCGGGTCTCGCTCTTGCTCAGGCTGGTCTTGAACTCCTGAGCTCAAGCGATCCTCCCACCTTGGCCTCCGAAGTGCTAGGATTACAGGTGTGAGCCACCGCACCTGGCCACCTCAGTGCAGACTTTTAAATTCACCCCCCTAGAAATTTCAAGCTCTGCAGGGCCATAGCCCCTTGATTTTGCAGATGAGTAAACTGAGCTTCAGAGAGGGGAGGTGACTTACTCAACGTCACATGGTTCATGGATGGTTTATGGAAGCAGGACCAAAACTTAAATCTCCTATTTTGGGGTTAGAGCATAAAAGGAATCGAAGCTCATAACATTGTCCCTGAAGTCCCACAACAACCCAAATCATCCGGCAACAACTGACCTTTAGCCATTCTCCAGTCCTTACGAGGCAAGAAAGGGAAATTGGATGTTCTGGAAAGATGTTGAATAATCCCTGGATTGGAACAAAAGCATTTTCTGCCTGACCCTTAATACAAAAGTTCCGAAACAGTCCAATTTCCTCAAGCATTCATAGTTGTCTTGCATCGTTTGGAAAGCCCTCACATTCTACATGCCCCTCCTTGTCCAATATCAAACAAAGGGGGTCTTTGTGAACTCAGGCTTGAGCTACGGGGTTTTCTAAGCTTTCCTAAGGGAGTCCTGCATACCCGAATCTAGCCTTTCATTACAGTCCTGGGGTCTTGACGTTTGGGACACCTCTCTTTATTAAGTATCATGGGATGATTAATCAATATGTTGCCATCTATTTTCAACTCTACGAGGAGAACATCATTGTTCATCTTCTAGTCTTCCTTTATGCCAACAACAGCAAACCCTGACTCTAGGTTAACAAAGAAGAAAAAATGTGTAAACATCCTGGGATTAATTACTACTGGGATCTATCTGCTCATCCACGCTAATAAAGTACGAGACTTCCCACTATTCATCATCTTTATTTCCTCAGAGACACCAGAAAACAGCCCTCCCTAACAAAGTGGAATGAATCTGATTAATGCAAGAGCGCAGTGGCCTGAATCCTTCATCACACCCGCAGAAATAAAGGAGGGGGTCAGATACAAAGTGGCCGCGTAACCTTTTGTCTCCCGTAACCCACTGTCGCCAGCCAGATTAGCATCCCAGGCAGGGAGCGTAAAGGTCTGACATTCTGCTCTGTGTTTTTGCTGAAACCAATTTCCTTTCCAGCATTCGAGGCCATGGCCACCGGGCCTTCCTGGCAGGTCTGGTTCTTTTGCCAAGGAACGAATGTCAGGGGCTTTCGTGTCTTGGAAAGGAATGTGCTGTTTCACAGGCCAGCAGCAGCGTCCAAGGGACCCGACAGCAGGGCAGAGCCCCGTTTGTGCTGGCCATTGACTAGTGGCAGCTCAAACTGGCCAGAAGCAACGTCAACACCCTTGGCATGGAGCCCCCTTAAGCACGTCTCCCCATTCCTTTGACAGAAAAGAGGACGGTGGGGTTAGGGAGTAGGAGAGAAAGACAGGAGTCAACAAAAAGAAGTCACAAAATCTGGAAAATATTAGGTCCCTGAGGACCCTAACATGGCCTCCGGCTCCTGTGTGGTTGACCCGTCTCATTTTCCAGCGTCCTCTCTCTTGCTAGCTCCTGATACCATCCAAGCACACTGGCCTGATTTCAGGGCCAACTTCCCTCCCTCCGCAGGACCTTTGCACAGGCTGTCCTCACTCCTGGAACATCCCCCATCCCACCCTCCATCTCCACACCTAGCTAACTCCACTCAACACTCAGGCCTCAGTTCAAAGATCTCCACCTCTGGTTGCCCTCCCTGGTATTTTAGGCTAGGCCAGGCCCACCGGTGTAACAATTCAGAACACCTGCTTCTGCTGGATTTTACATTTATTTGTGGGATCGTTTGAATCATGTGTTCTTTCCATACGACAGTGATCTCCATGAAGTTAACTGCACCGCACGTAGGAGACATGACTGACAGGTATCATGGCAGCACCTTTACCAAGGAGGATTCCAAGCCCCAGAGACATTAAGCATCTAGCCCAAGGTCAAAGGTCACACAGCTAGTTAATGGTAGAGCAGAGGCCAGACATGCCAGTTGGTTTCTAATGCAGCGTTCTTACCATGTGTATTTGCAAGGTAGCCCAGAGGACCTGGGTTTTCATCTTGACTCCTGCATTTCCTTGCCATATAAACTTGGCCAAGTTACATGACTTCTCTTAGCTGCATTTTCCTCTTTTGCAAAATGGGATTAATAATATACCTGCAACAGAAATTGACAAATGGGCAAATATGTATAACTGATGTGCTAATTATCAACTGTTATTATTCTAGTCACAGCTCAAAACTCCAGATGTTGTTAACTAAGAATTTATGACAGTTCAGACAAGAACTTGACTGGTATTGACTTTTTCAAAATCTATGAAGAATACCGAGCTCCTAAAAGCAGTTCGGAACTTATTTGAGGCGAAGAGGGAAAGAAAAGAAAAAAGACTTAGATTGCAAATAGAAAATCTTAACATTAACAAGAGTATGTTTAAATTTTGTTTAAGAGAACAAATTGCAAATATCAAATGGGGCATTTTTAGAAGAATTTATTCACAGACAACGCTGCTATGATAGTTACAAATGGTTCTTCTCTATTCGTCAAAGCAGGTCCCCCAAGGGTTTCTGCAGTACAGCTATTTATTAGCCTGCTTCTAATGCGTATTGGTACTTCACGGTAACAAAACTACATATCCCTTAAAATATTTCAGAACTGATCTCACTGGTTCCAGCAAGCACATCTCTCCCAACTACAGTGCTGCTATTCCTCCTCTGTCTTGCACAGAAGAAGCACTTCCTTGCCTCCAAATCTTTGCATGTGCTGATCCCTCTACCAGGTGCACCCTTCCCAAGACCTTTACAGGGCACATTCTTTCTCATCACTCAGGAGCCAGGGCAGGTTCATTCCTTTGGTTTAAATTACTTTATAGCTCCCACCTTTTTTGGGAATTACTCTGGATTCTTGTGGGTTTATTTAACTCCTGTCTCTGCCCTCTAGGCTGGGAGCGTCCAGCGATAAGTGGCTTCTGTTTTGTCCCAGTGCCTGGAAGCGTGTCTGGTACATCATAGGCATCCAAGAATTATTCACTGAATGAAGTGTGCAGTTTCTAAACGAATTTGATTGGGTTAGGAAAAATTGATTAGAGAGCTAATCCTGATAGAGCCAAACAAATAAACAAAATCCTTTAACCTGCTTAGCAGGAGAGCTCTTTCTTTCAGAAGTAGTATACCATTTGGCATTTTTACAGAACATCAGCTGCAATATTGGCAAACATTGGGTAGACAAGAAGACAAGAACCATTTAAAGGGTGTTGAAGATTGACTGAAGTTCTAATGACACAATCGACAACAGACCTCACTTTTCTCTCTCTCCCTATCCCACCCACACAACTCCACCGCCCTTTATAAAAGCTTCAACCTAGAAACACTTGGGACCAAATACTTTGTTTTGTGAAATTAATACAAGCTGGAAGAAGGCAGTAATGGTGTCGTTCACATGGTAACACGAATTCTAAGCTCAATAAATATTAAATCAATCATCCAGGAAAGCTAATATAAACAGTGTGTTGTCATTGATTAATTTATTTAAGAATCTCTATCTAATTTGCTCTCAGAGAATCCCCAGTGGAAAGTTCATTATTTGACAATGAACATGTTGATGCAACCTTGTACTAATGAGGAAACTTACTGACCCACAAAGATTACGTGCCTTGTTCAGGGAAATCTAGGGGGCCCTTTGGGCCAGGCAGGAAAAGAGAATGCTAATTCCTCCTGCTCTACCCACCTGTCTGCCTCCCCTCTCTCTTGGCCTAGATTTTTCTCTTTCCACTTTCAAGTTTTCCCTCTCCTTTCATCTCTCCTCCTCCCCTCCACCTTTCTCTACCTCTCCTTTCAAAACCCTCCCTCCTCAGTTACTGCTTTTGTGCTCTGGCCTGTACTTTGGGCGTGGCTGGAAAAGAAGAAGATGGTTCTGATACTAAAAATAATACATACACATGAAGGCTCCCAAACTCAGGGACCTGTAGAAACTGGGTAGGTCATGTAAGTGAAGGAAGCAGGCTGCATGTCACCATAGAGAGAGGCGGGGACTGTGGCAAACAGGAGACAGCCGTGCCTCTTCCAGAGGGAGTCGCTGCCACCCGCTCTGTCCCATGTTGCCATGGAGAAATGTGAACCCAGCACGACCAGATCTTTCAAGCAGGAAACTTGGGTTTTACGGGAAATTTTTCAAATGTTAAAACCCTGCATGAGCCCCCAAATTCATGTTTGACTGGATTCAGCCCACAGCTGGCTACTTGCAAGCCCCGATGTCCACTGCCCCGGGCTTGGAGTCCCTCTGCTCTGCTGCCCCGCTCCCCACCTGGGCACTCATCTTCCTTTCCCACTCTCACTCCCCACCCCCCACTTCTACTCCCCTTTTCCCTTTACGTTTACTTCCTCCCCCCTCCTTCTCTCTGTGCCCCATGGCCATCCTCCTTGCCCTGGCCTCTGGTGTTTCCAAGTCCATCCCCTGCAAGGCCAGCTGAGACATGGCAACACAGTTAGTGCAGAGAAGAAAAGTGGGGCCAGAAGAGCCAAGAGCGGTTTACCAGGCTGAGTGGAGAGAAGGGACTCGGCCCCTGGGCCCTTGCAAAGATCCAGCCTAGAGAACTGTGGAGAGCAAACGTCAGGGCAAGAACGTAGGGGCCACCACAACCCCCACCCCACACTCTTCTCCCGCAGTCCTCCCAGCTTCTCTCTCTAGTCCCACGGTAACACTGTCCGAAGGTTCCAGAGAGCTTTCCCCATGCTCCAAGAAAAAGTAAACAAGAAAGGGAAAAGAATCTCTAATACCTCCCAAAGCAAAATCTTGGACTAAGTTTGTGAGGCCAGAAGCAGCCACCAGCCCGCATCCTGTCTTAGTGAGGGACAGTATGCCAGCCGGGCTGGGGTCCCACGTAGCGACCGTGAGAAGAGAGCCACAGCTCTGTCTCCACATCCCAAGGCACCGTTTATTGGTCTGCCTTCTAGGAACGCAGAAACAGGCCCCAGTAATGCAGAGGTCGCAGTCTCCATGGGAGGACTCTGAGTGCTCTACATGCATCATGCCACTTAACTCTAACGACATCTCTATGAGGCAGGAACTACTATGAGCTCCATTCTATGGATGGGGAAACCGAGGCAAAGAAATATTAAGCAATATATTCAAGATCACGAATACACCCTTCCCAAGACTGTTGTGGAAACTAAACAGGATTCTGCGTGAGCTACATTAATAAGCTGCAAAGTATCAAAGAAGTGTTCATTTTAATTTTAAACTAATTTGCACAGAGCTATTAGCAGCAGATAATATGTTAATATATTATCCTTCCCAGGAGACTCATTCATGCAATAAATACTGATTGAGCATCCACTATTGTACCCTAGATGTAGGGATGCATATAGAAGGTTCTAGAATCTCCATGAGTGAATCCAAGGTGGGGTCATGGGAGACAAACGAGGAAGGCCCTTTCCCCCTATCACATGGCCCTAGACTAACCACCCCATTTGGCCCTGTTTTTAAGCGGGATTGTACCCAGCAGAGAATGCACTGGGAAGATCCTTCCCTGCTGGGCCCTCCGTTCTAAGCAGGCGTCTGCTGCAGCTCTCTGCCAAGCCTGCTGTCTGCCTCTTGAGTGGATGATAAATCCGCAGGCCCTTCCTCCACCCAAAACCACCCTTTGCTGCCTTTGCCCACCCTGAATCAAGCCTCTCCTTCCCAGCCTTTCCTTCCTCCTCTCATTTCTATTCCTGGGCTCCAGAGCCAAGTCCGTGATAAGTCACCTTGATGTGATTGTAAGTGGCAAGTTCCAGGAAAGGCCCTGGATGAACCTGCTTTCCTTCTCTTTTCATGGGACAATCCTCCTACTCTGGGGCATTTCAAGGGCCTAGATTCAGGCCAGCTGGTGCTCATCAGCTTGGAAAGTGACTTCTCTTGTCGGGGGTGGAAGGGGTGGCATTCTGTCCATTAGTGAACTTTGAAGGCTGGTCAAGATGTTCCCTGGGTGTCTTTGCTGTTATCACCGTCATGTTCAAATGATCATAGACACTGAGACCAAAGGGGATGTAGGGTGCTCTAGGCAAAGCCAGACTTTCTCACCAGCAGGGTGGGCATCGCCTCTCTGGTGCAATTCCAGGGGTAGAAAGACCTCCCACCTGTTCCCCTGAATTCCCCTTGCCTGAGTCCAGAAACTCTCTCATATTATCATCATCTTGGGAAACTGAATCCCTGTTAAAATGCAATATCATTAAAGAAATTTACTTTAAGGATCCTTAGCTCAGAAGGAGAATGCACCTTGGGATTTCATAAGACAACTTCCACCATGGTGTGAAGCTGGCAATTGTCGGGGGGCTTGAACAAGACAGGACTTCCAGGAAGGAGCAGAGAGAAAACACTGGACTGAGCCTACTGGGGCGGGGGTTGGGGGAGTGGGGTGGGGAGAGTAAGCAGTGCTTGCCTTTTCACTGCCGTGTCCCTGATACAGCCACGGTCCCCTTCCATCTCAAGCGCATCCTCTCTATTTGACAGAGGCGAGTAAATAAGACTCATCTTTGCAGGAAGGAAGGTGGAGAGAAGTTCTGGGCAGGACCTTTTGCTTTCTGGCTGCAAGTGAACCTGCCCACAATGGCAGGGCTTTGACCCAAGCACCCATGTGAAAACTTGAAGAGTAAAAAACCCAGTTCCAGGGTGTTGGGGATTTGTGATAAAGTAACCACACGCAAGTGACAGCAAAGCAAGGTGAGAGGCGTTATGACAGTGGTGTGAAGGACATACTTGGGAGAGGCTGAAATTAATTGTGGCAACAATGAAGTGAGAGAAGGAATTGAAAATACTCATGGAAGCAGCAGATTTTAAAGGGTGGATCGACCAGGGGCGGTGGAGTTCTGGAAGCGCACCCAGTATGGGCGCGAGCACGGAGGTGGGGCCTGCACGTGACTTGATCTGGTCTGGTGGTCGGAATGTGTCATCAGGTGCTGTGGAAGGTGGAGACTAGAGAACGAAACCACGTCTTGGTGGTGGAGGGCCAAGGCCATGAGATTTCATTCCGAAGGCAGCAGCGGACGCACGAGAGGCAGGAGAGCAGGCGCTTGCAAGCGTCAGTCTGTGTGGCACCATGTTGGTGCCCTTGCTCCCAGCATCACGTTTACTTAATGTCGCTGAGCTCCAGTCTCCATCTGTAACGTGTAGATGACACTAGTCCCAATTCATAGCCTCCTCGTGAAGACGCAACGAAGCAATGCGTACAGCTGTGTGCACAGTGCTGGGCACACACTAAGCATTCAGCAAATGCTTATTTTTTTTTTTTTTTTTGAGACAGAGTCTCACTCTGTTGCCCGGGCTGTAGAGTGCCGTGGCATCAGCCTAGCTCACAGCAACCTCAAACTCCTGGGCTCAAGCGATCCTTCTGCCTCAGTCTCCCAAGTAGCTGGGACTA
>CAUYRT010100695.1:0-21796 GCA_963574885.1 Lepilemur ruficaudatus | reverse complement strand
TAGGTGGTATCTCATTGTGGTTTTGATTTGCATTTCTCTAATGATTAGAGATGTTGAACATTTTTTAATATGTTTTCTGGCCATTATTCTGTCTTCTTTGGAAAAGCTTCTGTTCATCTCCTTTGCCCATTTATAAATGGGGTTGTTTGATTTTTTCTTGTTACTTCTTTTGAGTTCTAGGTAGATTCTTGTTATCAGACCTTTGTCGGAGGTATATAGAGCAAATATTTTCTCCCATTCTGTGGGTAGTCTATTTGCTCTAGTGATAGTTTCTTTGGCTGTGCAGAAGCTTTTTAATTTGATCAGATCCCATTTGTTTATTTTTGTTGCTGCATTAATTGCTTTCGGTGTCTTCTTTAAGAATTCTTTGCCTAGACCAATGTCTGAAAGGGTCTTCCTGACATCTTCTTCTAAGATTCCAAGGGTTTCATGCCTTAGGTTTAGGTCTGTTAACCATCTTGAGTGTATTTTTGTGAGAGGTGAAAATAGGGATCCAGTTTCATCCTTCTGCATGTAGCTAACCAGTTTTCCCAGCACCATTTATTGAAAAGAGATTCTTTTCCCCAATGTATATTTTTGTCTGGTTTATCAAAGGTTAGGTTACCATATGCAGATGGTTTCATCTCTGTGCTCTCAGTCCTGTTCCGTAGATCAATGCTTTTGTTTTTGTGCCAATACCAGGCTGATTTTATTATTGTTGCTTTATAGTACAACTTAAAGTCTGGCAGACTGATGCCTCCCAGTTTATTCTTTTTGCTTAAGATTGCCCTGGCTATACGAGGCTTTTTCTGGTTCCATACAAAGTGAAGAATTATTTTTTTTAGTTCTGTAAAGAATGAAGGTGGTACTTTGATGGGGATTGCATTTATTCTGTAGATCACTTTAGGTGATATTGACATTTTAACAACATTGATTCTACCAGTCCATGAACAAGGTAGATTTTTCCATCTTTTTCCGTCTTCTACAATTTCTTTCTTTAGTGTTTCGTAATTCTCCTTATATAAGGCTTTCATCTCTTTTGTTAAATATATTCCTAAATATTTGATTTTCTTTGGGGCTATAGTAAAAGGTATTGGGTTTTTGATTTGAGATTCAGCTTGACTGTTCTTGGCATATATGAATGCCTCTGATTTGTGTATATTGATTTTATAAATGGAGACTTTACCAAATTCGCTTATCAAATCTAGAAGTCTTGGAAGAATCCATGGAATTTTCTAGGTATAATATCATATCATTGGTGAAGAGTGAAAGTTTGATCTCTTCTGCACCCACTTGGATGCCCTTAATACCCCCTTCTTGCTTGATTGCTATAGCTAGGACTTCGAGCACTATGTTGAATAGAAGAGGAGAAAGTGGGCATCCTTGTCTAGTTCCGGTTCGAAGTGGGAATGATTTCAGTTTTTCCCCATTTAGTATGATATTGGCTGTTGGTTTGTATTTATTTTACTTATTTTTTTATTTTAGCATATTATGTGGGTACAAATGTTTAGGTTACATATATTGCCCTTGTCCCACCCAAGTCAGAGCTTCAAGCGTGTCCATCCCCAGATGGTGCATACCATGCCCATTAGGTGTGAATATACCCATCCTCCTACCCCCTCCACCTGCCCACCATCCTCTGAATCTTAGTACTATATGTGCATGTAAGTGTTAATCAGGTAATACCAATTTGTTGGCGAGTACATGTGGTACTTGTTTTTCCATTCTTGTATTACTTCACTGAGTAGAATGAGTTCCAGCTCTATCCAGGATAATACAGGAGATGCTAGATCACCATTATTTTTTGTGGCTGAGTAAGTACTCCATGGTATACATATACCACATTTTATTAATCCACTCATGTATTGATGGGGACTTGGGTTGTTTCCACATCTTTGCAATTGTGAATTGTGCTACTATAAACATTCTGGTGCAGAATGTCTTTTTTTCCTTTGGGTAGATGCCTCGTAATGGGAATGCTTTATCAAATGGTAGTTCTACTGTTAGCTCTTTGAGGTATCTCCATATTATTTTCCATAGAGGTTGTACTAGTTTGCAGTCCCATCAGCAGTGTATGAGTGTCCCTATCTCTCCACATCCATACCAAAATTTATTGTTTTGGGACTTTTTGATAAAGGCCATTCTCATTAGAGTTAATTGATATCTCATTGTGGTTTTAATTTGCATTTTCCTGATGATTAGAGATGTTGAGCACTTTTTCTTATGTTTGTTGGCCATTATTCTGTATTCTTTGAAAAGTTTCTGGCCATGTCCTTTGCCCACTTTACGATGGGGTTGTTTGATATTTTTCTAGCTGATTTTTCTGAGTTCTATATAGATTCTTATTATCAGCACTTTATTGGATGTGTAGCATGTGAATATTTTATCCCATTCTATAGGTTGTCTGTTTGCTTTTGTGATAATTTCCTTGGCTGTGCAGACCCCTTTTCATTTTATCAGGTCCCATTTATTTATTTTTGTTGTTGCAGTGATTGCCTTGGGGTCTTCTTCATAAATTCTTTCCCTAGATCACTGTCTATAAGAGTTTTTCCAACATTTTCTCCTGGAATTCTTATAGTTTCACGTCTTAGGTTTAAGTCTGTTATCCACCATGAGTTGATTTTTGTGAGAGGTGAAAGGTGTGGATCCTGCTTCAATCTTCTACATGTGGCTATCCAATGTTCCCAGCACCATTTATTGAATAAGGATTCTTTTCCCCAGTGTATGTTTTTGTCTGCTTTGTCAAAGATTAAGTGGCTATATGAAGATGGTTTTATATTTGGGTTCTCAGTTCTGTTTCATTGGTCTATGTCTTTGTTCTTGTGCCAATACTGTGCTGTTTTAGTTACTAATGGCCTCTTAGTATAGCTTGAAATCTGGTAAATTGATACCTCCCTATTTGTTCTTTTTGCTTAAGATTGCTTTTGCTATACAGACTCTTCTCTATTTCCATACGAACCATAGAATTATTTTTTCTATGTCTGTGAAAAATGATGTTGGCATTTTAATGGGGATTGCATTGAATCTGAAGATCACTATGCGTAGTATAGACATTTTAACAATGTTTATTCTCCCCATCCATGAGCATGGTATGTTTTCCCACCTGTTTACATCCTCTGCTATTTCCTTCCACAGTGTTTTATAATTCTCCCTTTAGAGATCTTTTACCTCCTTAGTTAAATGTATTCCTAGGTATTTTATTTTTTTTGTTGCTGTTGTGAAGGGTATTGAGTCTTTGATTTTGTTTTAAGTTTAACTGTTGTTGGCATATAAGAATGCTACTGATTTGTGTACATTGATTTTGTAACCTGATACTTTGCTGAATTTGTCAATTCCAGCTGTCTCATGGAAGAATCTTTGGGGTTTTCTAGATATAAGATCATATCATCAGCAAAGAGCGATAGTTTGACCTCTTTTGCCCCCATTTGGATGCCCTTGATTTCCTTCTCTTGTCTGATTGATCTGGCTAGGACATCTAGTTCTATGTTGAATTGAAGTGGTGATAGAGGGCAGCCTTTGTCTGGTTCCAGTTCTAAGTGGGAAAGCTTTCAATTTTTCTGCATTCAGTATGATGTTGGCTGTGAGTTTGTCATATATGGCTTTTATCATTTTCTGATAAGTCCCATCTGTGCCTATTTTGTTAAGCGTTCTTATCATAAAAGGGTGCTGGATTTTGTTGAATGCTTTTTCTGCATCTATTGAGAGATTTATATGGTCTTTGTACTTCTATTTATGTAGTGAATTACATTTATAGATTTACACGTGTTGAATAATCCCTGCATTTCTGGGATGAAGCCTACTTGGTCGTGATGGATTATTTTTTTGATAAGCACCTGAATTCGGTTTGCTAGGATTTTGGTGAGAAATTTTGCATCTATACTTATAAGGGATATTGGTCTATAGTTTTCTTTTTTTGTTGTGTCCTTTCGTGGTTTTGGTATCAGAGTGATGTTGGCTTCATAAAATTTGTTGAGGAGGATTCCTTCCTTCTCAATGTTGTGGAATAGTTTCTGTAGTGTAGGCACCAGTTTTTTGTAGGTCTGGTAAAATTTGGATGTGAAACCATCTGGTTCAGGGTTTTTTTTTTTTTTTTAGGAAAGTTTTTTTTAATTGCCACTTCAATTTCAGTACTTGATACTAGTCTGTTCAGGAATTCTATTTCTTCCTGATTGAGCCTAGGGAGGCTTTGTGTTTCTATGAATTTGTGCATTTTCTTCACATTTTTAAGTTTACATGTGTAGAGGTTTTTATAGTATTTATAGATGATATTTTGAATTTCCATGGTATCAGTTGTAATTTCTCCTTTTTTATTTCTGATTGAGCTTATACAAGTTCTTTCTTTACTGCTTCTTGTTAATGTAATGAGGTGTTTCAATTATGTTTATTTCCTAGGCATTGTTTTGCTACATTTCACAAGTCCTCATCTGTTGTATTTTTATATCTTATCAGTTCTAAATATTTTCTAATTTCCCTTGTGACTTCCTTTTTGTCCCATGGATTATTTAGATGTGAGATATATGATTTCAAGGGGTTAGAGATTTCCCTGTATCTTTCTGTTACTGATTTCTAGTTTCATTCCATCATGATCAAAAAGCATACTTTGTATGATTTTCATTCTTGTAAATTAGTTAAGGCCAGAAATGGAGGCTCATGCCCATAGCCTATCACCTTGGGAGGCTTAGGTGGGAGAATCGCTTGAGTCCAGGAGTTCAAGACCAGCCTGGGCAACATAGTGAGACTCTATGTCTACAAAAAAATAAATAAATAAAAATTATTTGGTGGTGCAGGTCTGTATTACTAGCTGCTAGGGAGGCTGAAGCAGGAACATCACTTGAGCCTGGAAGTTTGAGCTTACAATGATCTATGATAACACTACTGCACTCTAGCCAGAACAACAGAGCAAGACTGTCTCTAAAAAAAAAAAAAAAGAAAAAAAAAGAAAGAAAAAAATTACAGTTTGACCTATGAGTTAGTATATAATTTGTATTGGTGAATGTTGCATGTGTATTGTGCTGTTGTTGAGCCATATGTTGTGTAAATGGCAATTAAATCCAGTTGGTTGACAGTAGTTTTCTATTCTTTTATCCCTTGGCTTATTTCTATCTACTAGTTGTCTATTACTAAAAAGAAGTGTTGAAGTCTCCAACTATAATTCTGCATTTGTCCAATTTTCCTTTTAGTTCTGTAAGTTTTTGATTTGTGTGTTTTTACACCCTTTTGTTTGGCTTTATTTAGTGTTTATATATTTAAGATTGTTCTCAAACTCCTGGGCTCAAGTGATCCTCCTGCCTCAGCCTCCCAAGTAGCTGGAATGACTGGCATGAGCCACCATGCCCAGCCATTTTGTCTTCTTGGTAAATAGATTCTTTCATCTTTGTTCTTGGTAATTTTATTGCTACAAAATACACATTGTCTATTATTCATATAGCTATGCTAGATGCCTTTTGATTGGTGTTTGCATGATATATCTTTTTCCATATTTTTATTTATAACGTGTGTATCTTTATTTTTGAAATGAATTTATTGCATACAGATGGCCCATTTTTTAATCCATTCTGACAATCATTCTCCTTTAATTAGTGCCTGTACATGATTTACATTTAATGTAATCATTGGTATATTTGGATTTAGATCTTCCATTCTATCATAAATTTTGTTTATTTCCCCTGTTTATATTTCTCCTTTCCCTTACCTATACTTTTACAGATCATTTGAACACTTTTTAGTTTAATTTCTCTATTGTGTTTTTTGACTATATCTTTGTATTTAGGTTTTTTTAGTGGTTACCCTAGGAATTATATAACACGCACATTTAACTCTTAACAATATGTTTAGAATCAATGTTTTATCACTTCAGTTGAAACTTGGAAATGTTACCACCTTTTGATTCTTTAATCCCTCTCTTTATGTTTTTTTTAATTTTTTAAATTTTTTGTAGAGATGGGGTCTCACTATGTTGCCTAGGCTGCCCTTGAACTGCTGAACTCAAGCAGTACTCTCACCATGGCTTCCCAGAGTGTTGGATTATAGGCATAAGCACCATGTCTGGACTATGTTTTGATTTTTATGGGTATTATATCTACATAAAATGAAAACCTCATCAGACAAAGCTAATAATTTTTGCTTTCAATTGGCAAAGGTGTTTTAAGATATTGAAGAGGAGATATATTTTATGTTTACCCTGATACTTTACTATTTCTGTTGTGTTGTAGGGTGAATTTTTTTCAGAGTCTTACCGTTTTTGTTACTCCTCATTTCCTTTTCTCATCTTTGATCTTTTGCTTGAAATTATTTTCTTTAGCCTGGAGAACATCCCTTATCACTTTTGTAAATCTCTCACATTTTTAAATTTTGTCTGAAAATGTCTGCATTTCACCTTTATTCTTGGAAATTTTTTGTGGGTAATGAATTTTAACTTGACAGATATTTTATTTCAGTAATTTAATAGTATCATTTTATTTTCTCTTGACTTTCTTAATTTTTTGAGAAGTTGCTACCAGTCTGTAGCTCCTTCAAAAGTAATATGTATTTTTTTCTTCCCTCTGGCTTCTTTTAATATCTTTTCTGTGTCTCTGGTTTTTAGCAGTTTTGCTGTGATGTACTTTTGTGTGGTTTTGTTTATATTTATTTATTTATTTATTTATTTATTTTTTGAGACAGAGTCTTGCTTTGTTGCCCTGGCTAGAGTCAGTGCTGTGGTGTCAGCCTAGCTCACAGCAATCTCAAACTCCTGGACTCAGACAATCCTTGTGCCTCAGCCTCCCGAGTAGCTGGGACTACAGGCATGTGCCACCGTGCCCGGCTAATTTCTTTTCATATATATATATATATATATATACACACACACACACACACACACACACACACATACATTTTTTTTTAGTTGGCCAATTAATTTCTATTTTTAATAGAGACGGGGTCTCAATCTTGCTAAGGCTGGTTTCAAACTCCTGACCTTGAGCCATCCATCCTCCTCGGCCTCCCGGAGTGCTAGGATTACAGGCGTGAGCCACCACGCCTGGCCCTGTTTATATTTAGCTTTTAGTTCATTTATTCTCTTTGTGTTAAACCCATCTATTATATCTAATCTCTTGTTTATTATATCTGTTGAGTTCTTAATTTTCTGTAATATAATATTTAATATTTTCCTCAGTATCTTTTTTGAAATTATAGTATGTTCGTTTGATTCTTCTTGCAGTTTCCTCTTCTCCACCAATTCTCAGTTTCGTTTTCATCTTTTTTAGCCTACTAAGCTTAGTTTTTTTATAGTCTATGACTTCAAAATGCAGTCCCAGTGGGTTCATTTCTATTGCCTCTGAGAGTAATCTGCAATAATCTTAATTAGGTTTCAGCAATTGAATTGCTAACTCTTACATCTCATCAAACAAATAAACAAATAAAAATTTCCCAACCATTGTAGTAGTTCTTAGAAAAAGGGTTGATCCAAATTATCTAGAATGGCATTACTAGAATGGGAGTTTCTATCCTATTTTATTATATCCCGTATACTGTAGTGTCAGGAGGTAAATTTGTTATCCTTCTTACTTTCCATTTTTCCTTCCAAATCATTATTATTCTACCCTTTATTTCAAATACAGTAAATTAAAACACAAGCCATTCACCATAAAACTTTCTTTCTCTTTCTTTTGCTGCCATATGTTTCTTAGACAGTGCTCCTCTTTCACTGAAGATTGGCATCTGGCTTACACTCCTCCTGTCCTCAGACCCATTAATCAAGTCTTCGGTAGGCCATAACTGTTCTTGAAACTTTAGATGCATCTATACAACTGCCTATGGAGCATGTCTAGAACCTCAGGTTCAACGTATCTAAAACTAACACCCCCAGCAACCCCTGCCAAGGGTTTCTCACATCCATGAAACAAGTTTAAAAAATATTTGTGTGGGATTCCACTGCTGATAATGTTCTGATAGCTTCTTTCAGACTAGTCATCCCATAGATAAGAACTCTACAATTAGTAAGTATACAATTTTCACATGGTCCTTTGGTACTGTAATTATAGTTACCACATTTTGTCAACCCAGAATTAGAACACATGACCAGACAAACTTGTATGTACGTACACGTTGCTAGAATATAAATTAGTAATGAGTACTTCATCCTCTTCCCTGAAAAAAATCATGATGTATTACTATGGTAGATATAGTAGGAACAACATTAGACTGGTAAGTGTGGCTTATAGTTGTGAGTCTTTTACTAACTTGCATGTGATTTTAGGCTGATCACATAACATCTCTGGGTTTTATATTCTTTAACTATACAATGAGAGGGATGGAGTAAACAGTTTCTGAAGGCCCTTTTTGTGGTGTAAAATTACCAGTTTTGAATGAAGAGGAGTACAATATTCTGGGATTGAAGGGGGAGTGGTTTTAGAATAATCCTAAAATGTGAAGAATAGGCTCTTCACATTAAATTAATTACTCTGATAAGGCATCTCTGTGTTTTCCACATGCAAGGACATTGGTGACTAATGATATCCTAGGTGTTACCACGTTACTGATGCCCTCTCTCACTTTTGTCATTTGTTCATCAAATATTTAATAAGTACTTACTATACCAGGCGCTGAGCGGGGTCTTGAAGATTCATTCCATGGTGATCAATAACAGTTGTGGTGCCTGACTTTATGGAGCTTAAAATCCAGTGGGGGAAAATAGCAATTACAAAATCACATAAATATAAATTTTCAATAGTGGTAAATGCCAGGGGTAAGAGATGGGCTGTACTTTAAAATGAATACAATGATGTGGTGTTCTGTATGACTTAGAATAGTCAGGGCAAACTTTCCTGAAGAAATAAGATGAGTAGGAATTAGGGCAAGAGCTGTGAGAAAAAATTATAGGCAGAGAAAACATCATCAACAATGGCCCCTAAATTGGAGACTGACATGAACAGGGACGGAAGGATGATCAGAGTAGCTCAAATGGAGAGGAGGGGGAGCACAGTCTGAAATGGGGCCAGAGAAGCAGATAGGGGCTAGACTATGTAGGGCCTTGTAAACCTGGTTAAGGATTTTGGTCTCTATCTTAAGAGTAACAGGATGCCTTTGAAGTGTTTTAATCTGATGGGTGACATGATCAGATTAGTGTTTTGAAAAGATCACTCCAGCTGCAGTGTGGAAAACAGATTGCAGAGGGATAAGTAAGAATGGATGCAGAGAAGCCAGATAAGTAGCACAGTAATCTAGGAGAGATGTAATAGTCGCTTGGGCAAGGGGTTTGGCATTGGAGATGGAGAGATTTGATGAATTTGAGACATATTTCTGTATTTAATGATGAGTTTGATTTAGTAAGTGAGATGAAGTTGTTAAAAATAACCATTAGTTTTCTAGTTTACATTACTGGAATGATGTTGATACTTTTTACGAGCAAGGGTTACTTTGGAAGCGGTCGTGGTATGAAGGGAAAGATCATACCTTTGCTTTGGACACATTGAATTTGAGGCACCTTTGGACCATTCAAGAGGAGAAATACTGTAGTCAGGAGGATATACAGGTGCAGAACTCAGGAGAGTTCTGGCCTGGAGTCTTGAGTTTTCGAGTCCTTTTTATCTGTAACTCTTTAGACATTTTATTTGGACTTTGATAACTACAGAGACCTATAAGAGGGAAGCTGCAGTAACCAAAGCAGTATCTCCCATATGGCAAGATTAAATCACGGTGACTGCTGAATCTGACCCATGAGCCACGACAAAGATAAATGCATTGTGCTATGGATTACTTTGGATGCTGTTAAAATGTGTCTGGTGCTATTGTACTTACTGGAGATTGCAAAGATGAATAAGACACAGTCTTTGATCTCAAGAAACTTCCATCTAGTAGTTCGAGAGTCAGATACACAAATAATAACAATGTAGTATGAATGTTGTGACAGAGAGATGCTCACTATACTAGGGGAAGTATATTGAAGGGACACTTAACCTAAAACTTGCCAGCCAGAGAAGATTTCCTAGAGGTGTTTACCCCTAAACCACCTGGAAGAACATGGAAGAGGAAGTAGGAAGGAAAGGGAAAAACAAAAGGAATGAGGAATGAGGGATCACAGTGTGTTCGGGAAACTGTTTTCATGCACCCTTTTTTGTGTGAAATTACTATTTTATGGTTAGATACAGAAAATACAGAAGTTGTCTGCTGGAAACAAGAGAGTGACATCAGTGTTGATTCTTCTTTTTTTCTTTTTGTTTTCTTCCTTTCACCCTCCTTTCTCCCCTCCCTCCCTTTCTGAATAGATGATTTACTTATATAATTCGAAGTTGAACATTATATAAAAGCATACATACAGTAAAGAGTCTCTCTTACACCTTTCCCCCCACTACTCCCTAATTCTTATTCTTCTCTCCTCAAAATCTATACAAACACACTTATTAGTTTCTTATGTATCCTCCTAGGGTTTCTTTGTATAAAATTATAAGCAAATACAAATATATGTATATATATTTACAAATATACGTTTTAAAATTTGTTTTTCGTTTTGGGATCTTTAGTTCATTCTGGGTAAAAAAAGAAAAAATATAAGAAGGAGTTTTAGGAGAAGTTGCAATAGGAATTTTGACTTGGAGGATTTTAAATCAGAGAAGCACCACTAAGGAGAATGGATTGAAGACTGAGAGACTATTTAGGAGTCTTATAGTAAGTAATGTTGAGAGAGTAATGATGAAGCCTAATTAAGGTAGTGGCAATTAAGAAGGAAAGAATGTTATCTAAGTGGATCTAGATCTGACTTGGGTTCAGAAATTTGCCAGTTATTTAATAATTAATGATAATATGGAGACACTAAGGGTGGAATTTGGATGAGTTGTTTGAATGGTAGATGGGAGACAGAGTGTAAACCAGTGGAGTTTCCTCATGAAATGAGAGAAAGAAGCTAATGGGGCAACTAGGTATAGTGGTTAATAGCTCGTACACTAGTGTCTTGTAGACTTACTTGACATTAAATCCAACTTTTCTACTTACTAGTTATGTGATCTTGGGCAAGTCACTTAATCTCTCTAAACCTTGGTTTATCTCTAAAATGGCCATGATAAATGTAACTACTTCATAGGATTGCGTGAGGATTAGAGGAGATAATGGGTAAAGAAGAGTTTGTACCCATGGCTCACCCTGAGGGCTAATCTAGACAGGGAAGTCATATGATCCCTTGACTTGAGTGAAGATGGGAAACTAGTTGAGAATGAGAAGGTGGTTAAGTCAAAGTGGAAAAGAACATGAAATGCTCATACACAGTTACTCTGTTAGTCTGCCAATGGTTGACTTAGGAATGCCACCCGAGTTCTTTGGGCCTTAGTCTGTCTATCTATACTTTAATAGGAGGTTAGACTAGATGATCATCAAGATCCTTCCAGTCATACCTAGCCAACTTTTAAACTTTAAAACCATCTCCTCTATAATTTAGATTTCAGAATAAAAACATTTCTTTCAGTTGCTATTAATTTATTGTTTTAGATTCATTATATGCCAATGCCCAGGGTTTTACCTCTATTATACATTTAATTTTATTTTTATGTGACTGCTTCCTTGAATAATTTTGTTGTTGTGACCATAAAGGATACTTTTTTTTTTTCTTAAATAGCCACCTTGTATTTTAAAAAGACTATTGTTTGCCTTGGTCCTTTTAATCTGCCCATGAGGAATTCAAGCTGAATGATAGGGAGCTGTGAAAATCCAGTTAGTGTGAGCTGTAATCTTTTTACTGGCTTTAAATAGTTAGAGTACCATGCAGACACCCTGCAGATAACTGAATCAAAACATACAGTAATCACCTAAACATGGATTCTGCCTTTGCTGTCATGGAACTATACTAGAAACCACTAATAACCATTTACTTTTCAGAAAAGATATTTGGTCATGATATCAAATAAAATCAGGGTTAGATATTAAAAGCTATATTTCACAGGTAGGCAACCTAGTATTTGTGATGAGCATTGACTTCTGAAAATTTGATATTATCCAGTATTTGTAATATCCTCTGACTATAATAGAGCCAGGGAAACATCTTTATAGAAAGAGAATATTTATAATCCTCTAATCTTTTAGTCGTCTTCTGCTTCAGATATTGCTAAAGGAAAACAAAAAACTATTAAGATAATCAGGCTTTTGAACTATAATATTAATAAAAGGCAAGAAGAAAGTATGTTGCTTCTCTTTTTCTTCTTATAAAAGAAACTGGTTCCACTAATGCAGTTTATTGAATTTAGATAGCAAAGTGTTCCCTAATAACTTTGTCAAATGGTGGTCTATTTTTCTAGGTTTATAGGTTCCTTTTTTTTTTTAAAGTTAAAAGATGGATCTCTCCATTTAAATTTTGCATTAGAGTGATGAGAAACACAGTGTGTAGTATGCTGATGCTGCTTCCTAATTTCATTAGCTTTCCATTTTCTAATACTGCTGTTGATATATTCTGGTGAAGTTTATAAAATAAAATAGGCTACTTGTTGAAAACAATATCCTAGTGTTGCTGGTATGATGATTCATGCTACATTAAGAGTTCATAAGTCATTAGTAACCTTTTATGTTTAGTGTATTGTTCTGAACAGCAAACTTGAACTCCTTTGTTTTGAAAAATTCATAGGGTATACTCCAGGACAAAGGTTTCATAAAGTAGTTGCCTTTCCTGTGCTTTTTGCTTTGCCTCAGGCAATTTTACAGAGCTCAACATGCCCTCAAAATAGGGAAACCTACTTTTCATCAAAAATATAGATTCTGAGGGCTGTGGTTGCCAGTCTGCCTTCTCAATACTTAATTTTTAAAAAACTTTTTATTATAGAAATAATCAAACATAGAAAAGTAGAGAGATTAGTATAATGAACCTGATGTATTCATCTTTCACTTCCAACAATTTTCAGTATTTTGCTGTTTTAGATTTGATTATGTACAAATATTTTTGAAAGTTTTTAGGGTATTATTATATTATCTAATGTCTCTATGAAAGTTCTAAAAGCCATTGCCATTTTAGTGGACTGATAAATTCTAAATTTGACAGCTTAAGAGCAATTATAACGTTCTCATTTACATATAGAACACTGTGAACATCGTGTAAAACATTCTGAGGAACAGACAATTATAGGGGAATAAATAGGCATTTGCTAATAATATTACTTATCACTCATATAGCCTCCATTTTTTTGCTTGTAACGATCTTTGCTTCTAGCCTATGCATCTACTTTTATAGTTACATCTTAAAAAGTTAGCAAGCCAAGAGATCTATTGTACAATACAATATGGTGACTATAGTTAATAACATTGTATTATCCACTTGAAAATTGCTAGGAGACTAGATTTTAAATGCTTTCACCACAAAAATATAATTATATGAGATAATGCATATATTATATATTAGCTCAATTTAGTCATTTCACAATGTATACATATTTCAGAACATCTTGTACACTATAAATATGTATAATTTTGTCAATTAAAAATTAACAAGCTGTTATCATTACTAGGTTTACCCTCAATCAAATCTTACTAGCATATAATCCTTTCTCTGTCTACCACCTCCTACATTTCCAGATCGGTAACTCTAGTTTCCCTTGTAAAAACGTTTGAACTTACTGAGACTATCAAATATACCTCTTTTCATTATCTATCCTCTTCTTCTTGTCTTGACTTCCCTTCTTACCGAAATTACTATCATTCTTTCCTATGACAGTGAAAGAAGTATCTTTGTTTCTATCATTTTGCTTTGAATCTCATTACCTTTTCTAATTGTATTCTGTCCAGCATCAATTCCCCTCTCTACTGGATAATTCTTACCAGCATCTTACAAAACAAAACAAAACACCTTAACCCTCACTTGACCTCTCGTCTCTTCCAGCACTATTCCATTTCTCTGTTCCCCATTTCAGTAGCAATTTGATTGATTTTCTTTATTCCACTTCTTCATCTCTTATTCACTTTTCAACACATTTGAATTTCTGTTCTTACCGCTCCACTGAAACTGCTATTGTCAAATGATTTCTATTTTGCCAAATCCGGTAGACACTTCTCTCTTATCATTTTATAGGTTTTCTGAGCAATATTCTTCACAGTTGATCACTTCACCTTTGATCTTCTTTCTGGCATCCCCTTTCCTTGAAATACTTTCCTCTCTTGATCTACTACAATTATATCTCAATGGCCGCTCCTCTGATGGCTGGCTCTTACTTCTCCAAATGTTGAAGCACCTTAATACTTGGTAACTGGGTCCACCATTTTTCAGTCTCTATACTTTCTCTAGATCAAGTTTGATAAATTTTTCAGTAAAGGGCCAGATAGTGAATATTTTAGGCTTTTCAGACTAAGAGGCAAAATTGGGGATATTATGTAGATACTTGTAGAACACGAGAAAAGACTAATTTCTACACACTTCAAAAAAAAAAAGGAAATTCAAAATATAATAACAGTTGTTTCTCTTCTTCTTCTATTTTATTTCCATTGATTTCTTTTTTATTTTAGTATTTTTTCTCTGCCTCTTTCCCCATCTCTTTTGACTTCTAAGTGGAGTGATATCTACACTGATACAGACCAAGCCACCATCATTTTCCACCTGAACTATAGCTTAGCTTCCTGATTGGTTTTTTTACTTTCACTCTTGTCTCTATAATACATTACCCACATAGTGACCGGAGGGAGGGATCTCTTAAAAATGGAAGTCATGTTATGCCACTACTCCACTTAAATTCTTCGGTGACTTCTTCTTGAACTTTTTACCACAGACACCTAAGTTCCATAGTCTTGTACACTCTAGCTTATCTCCTACCACTCAGGATGCTTTAGCCACACTGTTCTTTTCATCTTCTAGACATTTGCAGTTGCTGTTGCCTCTGTCTGGAGTGCTTTCTCCAGAATCTTTGTATGTGATTTCTTATTCTCATTATTTGGGTCTTTAGTTCAAGTGTAATCTTTTTAAAGAAGCCTTTCCTGAACACCCATTGTAAATTAGCTGTCTTCCTATGCCATTACTCTGTACTCTATTTATATTCTTCAGAGTACTTATCACAGTGTATAATCATCTTGTTAGGACTGCCACCAGAATATAAGCTTCAAGAGGGCAGGATCCATGTTCACCACTGTATTCCCAGAGCATACAAACGATGCTTGATGCATAAAAGGAACCAAAGTAAGATTTATATATAAATGACTTAAATAACTAAACATGTAGCTTGAATTTAAAGCTCAGGTTTCTCCAGCAGTTTATCTATAACTTTCATGTCATTTTAAAATGAAATGTTGATTTTTAAAAATTATTGTAAGCATATGCTTTAAAATATAAATTAGATTATGCTGTGGAAACTTATATAACTTGATTTTCTATACTAATGGTAGCTCTTGAGTACTAAGGCTTAATGTTTTCAATTTTGAAATCACAAATTTCTTTTTTTTTTTAAAAGAGTGGATGGTTAAATCCATATTCCAAAATGAAAACCTTTCTCATTTTGTCTGCATAAATAGCATAAATTTTGAAATTCAGAAGGAAATTATCAAAGCTACTGTAGCAGGACAGGTGGGGTATAAAGCAAAGAATCAGAGTTGGAGGTCCCCCCTCCAGGTTACATTGGATTAACTCTAATTGATTATAACATGTGAAAGATATTTTCACTAAGTTTCCTTTATATCAAAAGGTAAGTAAGTGGTTACTAAATAGTAAATGATCTCACCTATCCTATGAACTTTTAACTAGTACTTTAAATATAGTTATTTTTATAAACAAGCTATAAAAGCATATGGTCTACTGTATGGCAGATGATCAGCTTATTTTGAGAGAAGAATACCAAAACTATTTTTAAAACTGAAGACAACAAAAGATATTTTCTATCTTGAAGAGAATTTAAGAAGTATCATTTTTGGCTTAGTAAATGTCTTTAAAGATTATGATAGTAAAAATAGAGAGACTTTTTATTTTTATTTTTTTTATCAGACAATTTGCCTAGGACATATGTTCTTCCTTTTCCTGATCCTGACTCAGAGGAGGAAAATAAAGAATTTCCTAACGCAGTGCATTTGAATCTCTTTCAAATCATGTTTTTAAACTACTAATCTTGGTATTTTTCCTACCTCTTTATTTCTTCCCTTTACAAAAACAGTGTTTTTGTCTTTCTTAATCAGTAATCCCCGACTTTTTTGGCACCAGGGACCATTTTCCTGGAAGACAATTTTTCCAGGGACCAGGGAGGTGGGGGATGGTTTCGGGATGATTCAAACCCATTACATTTATTGTGTACTTTATTTCTATTATTATTACATTGTAATATATAATGATATAATTATACAACTCACCATAGGTTGGGGACCTCTGCTCTTAATAATGATACTGAGCTTCCTCTGCCTCAGTACAAAAAGAAATTGTATAGGTCATCATGGTAGAGATATAGCAACAGGGACCTAGTCCAGCCTATTTTCTTTGTAGACAAGTAGACTGTGGCTACCAGAGGTTAAGCGATGTATTTCCCCAAAGTAACTAGCAAGGTGAGATTTTGATATGTTGAGAATTATGTATTAATAGTTGTCTAAATAACTCTTATTTAAGGCAAGTATGTGTTTTTTTACTTAGAGATTTTGTATCTCCCTACTATGAGTAACTCCAGTATTTATTAAATAAATATGTATTTATCAGTAAATGCAAGGCATTTTTCCAGGATTTGTAAATTTCAAGCAATTGCTGTATGCTCTGTTAAACTTGCTGCCTCATGCCCTCCCAACTGTCACCGGCTAGTTCAGTTACTGCTGCCCAGAGCTAGGAAGTTTGCTTGACTTGTTAAAAATGAAGATTTGCATCCCTTTTGGCTTGGAGACAATTAGAAGGTATTAATTTAAGGACAGATTAAGGTAGATGTATGTATCACAGCCATATTAGTGACTTGTTGGGGCTTTCTCACAGATTTAACCAAAGGAATTGTTAAAACCAAATTATAAATAAACTTATGAGAACCCTTACATATATTTTTACATGCACTAAAATTAATCACTAAAATAATACCTAAAGAAAACATTAATTATGTTTAAAATAAGGACTACTTGACCATTGTATTAGTCAGGGTCCAATCAGGAAGGTGAAAACCACACTAGTTATCTTAATAGAGGGAATTTCATATGGGGAATTGGGTAAATAGGTATGGGAGGATACTGTATAAGGAAATACTGAAATAACAGAAATACTAATAACAAGAAGCAGGTACCAATTCTAGGGGAACAAAGAGAAGAGGTTGGGGTTATCAGGAATGAGTCTCTTAGGGAAGGGCATGACCAAGACAGACTTCTGAAGCAAAGATGGTGCTTCACTAGTGTTGGTATCTCAGGGGCTTGTGGGAGGGGCCCCGTGGAGCTGGGGCCTAGACCTTTGAGGAATTGGCGTTGTTTGGCTACTGTTGGTGCCTCTGAGGGAATGTGATGGGTCTGGGTGTTGGAGAATGGGAAAAAAATCCTTAGGAATTAGAACCAATGCTAAAGAATTACTTCCTCTAAACAGTTATTGCTAGTGCAACTCATACAGGAACAAGTAAAACAGGGAAGCCCTTCTCACTTTCTCCACCTGTTCAGTTTTTCTCTAACTACCCCTACTAACTAGCAGAATCTAGCAGGGAGCTAGCTAGCCAGCAGATGGGAAACATTTGCAAAGTCCCATCCATAGTAGGCTTATGGCTAAGGCAATAGCTTAATAATTAGCACAACAGTTAATTGCCATTTTTTTCTCTTTATACAAGTTCCATCTCTCTTTCCTGAAGATTTAATAGTTGCTTATATCCATTGGTTCCGACAGTGGTTCAAGAGATCGCAAGTAACTTGGATGTTTGACATTGCTGATTAGGTCTTTCTCAGTCTTTGTGCCCTGTGTCTAATGTAACATTACCTATGCCTTTGTCCATGATAACTCCATGATAGAGTACAGCATCCCCTTTCTTACCGATGTTAAGGATGTATAATTCTGAGTCTTGAGGGTACTTTCCTCTGCAAGTTTTTTTGCAAAAACCTCTACTCCTTCTTGCCTTTTTACCTCCTTTCCCTTTTCTGTACCCACCCAGAGTTTCCTCTTTTTAGGCTGTATATAACAGAATTGATTTGTAGTTTTGTGCATACTGGAACCAAAAATGATGTTGAAATGTATATATTAGTAAATTAAAGGCTTTTAGAATTTTGTGTAAGGGGAACTTAAGGTTGGGAAATATTTCTATGTATTATTGTTCTGAACCTTTTTTCATTATTACCCCTCCCAAAGAGAAAAATTTAAATAAAATTTAATTTAATTTATGTTAGAGAAATTGATGAAATTGAATTCTAAGGTATAAGATCTTGTTGGGTTGGGTTTAGTTTTAAAGGGACAAAACCATTGTAGTATCTAGGATTTCTTTTATCCTTCTTTCCTAAACCAATTTTCAACTGCTTAGAGGTGTTATTATCCCTATTGAGAATACATTCTATAGGCTATAGATATATGCTGTATACTAAGAGACTTGTATTCTAGTCAAAACCCAGTTACTAAATACAAACTCAGTTACTAAATAAGGGTCTCCTTGTTCTCTTGTCTTCCCTCCACTCCTAAGATAGATCAGTGGATTCACACTCTTTTATTCCTTCTTTTCTTTCTATATTCCTCCTTTTTCTTCTATTCTTTCCTCCTTTTCTCCCTTCCTTGCTTCATTTCTTTTCCCTCCCTCTGTCTCTCTTTTCTACCTTCTCTATCTCCCTTTCTTGTTTTTTTGTTATTTGGCTATATAACCCTTTGTTCAAAGGAAATCTTATTGACAGTCACATCATTTTAAATGAATAAAAGCAGAGCCTTGCTGAGGGTCGGTGGATGCACTGAGACCCTTTTACTGTCCTGCCACACATGCAAAGTTAGTTTGAAAAACATAAGTCTAGATGAATCATATGATTGAATACACTGAAAGACTATTTAGAAAGCACTAGAGAGAAATGTTATCTAGCTTGATAGACCAGAGTCAGAAACTTTGGTCTATAAAGGTCCAGATAGTAAATATTTTCAACTTTGTGGGCACATATCTTTGTCACAGCTATTCAGCTCTGTTGTTGTAGTGTGAAAGCAGCCATAGACAATAAATGAATAGGCATGTGTGTTGTCAGAAACTTTACTTACAAAAATAGGCAGTAGGATCAATTTGGCTTGGGGGCTATAGTTTGCCACCTTTGGATCTGGACAGGCAGAACCTGTTGCATAGAATAGTGGTCTCCAAAATGGGGCGCAGACTTTTGATTAAACCTTCCTTAAATTAAATATACTTTTTAGCATACCTCTCCAACATATGTACATATACTTCCAAGTTTATTTAAAAGTTAAATTCATTGATTAAGTCAATGAAATAATTAGAATTACAAAAAGTATGCTATTGTAGAATATGATGCTTCTTATTTTAATGGATGACAAAAAATTTACTTTGCCTGTGAACGTAATACTGTTTCCATAGGAAAATTTAATGATGATATTCCTTAACTATCAGACAGACCTGATGAAAGAAAGACTGATCACCCAAGAAGTAAGTAATCTGGTGCTTCAGTGAAGCAACTTCAGGCCTTCTTGTTCTTGCATTGTAACAAAGGATAGACAGGTCCTTAGACATTTGTTGATGGAGCAGTTATCCTAAGAGGCTAGTATTAATTTTAGAGGCTTATTTATATGAGGTAGTAAACCATGAAGAACTATATGGTACCTTGAATTTTCATATATTCTGAAGCTAACAGGGGGAAAAGAACCTCTTTTTAGATCATATGCCATTACTTTCCCATGATAATATCTCAATTCTGCTATCATTATTGATGAAATTTCTGAAAAAAATTATTGAAGTAATTATGATTTATTTAAATTATTATCAGATGAAAGCAGAAAGACTGAAAATACCCAAATCTACTGGGGTTTTAAGGTTATTTTTGTACTTTCTGATACAATTTTATAAATTCCAGATTTCTAAACAATGTAGGTAGTGTTCTAGGACTATGAGATAAACACACACACACACACACACACACATATACACACACACATATTTTTTAGGATAGTTTTTCCTTGGCTATTAAATGTAACTGTTTTCACTGCTGTCAAATTTTAAGGAGGTTCAGTTTCTGATTGGAGTTAAAAACACTGTGTAGGAATTAACATGCTCAATCAAGATTTTTTTGAAGCTCTTTATTTGATAAAATTTCAAACTAACAAAGAAGTTGCAAGAAGAGTGAAAAAGAACTCTTATATACTCTATATCCAGGTTCACCAATTGGCTACATTTTGCCCCATTTGCTTTATCAAATTCTTTCTTTTTCTCTCATTATACACACTTTTGTCTAAACCAGTTAAGAGTAAGTTGCAGACACCAGTCCCTTTATCTCTAAATATTTCGATGTGTATTTCATAATAATTTTTATATAACCATAGTACAATGATCAAAATCAGGAAATTTAACATTCATACAATGTATTCTAATCAACAGTCCATAGTCCAACAGTGCATAGTCCTAGTTACGTCATAAATATATGTACAAGTTAACCACAGCTCTCCTTCATCTAGGATCCAATCCAGGATCATGTATTACAGTTGTCACGTTGCTTTAGTCTCCTTTAATATGGAAGAGTGTCTCAGTTTTTCTTTGTCTTTCATGACCTTGATATTTTTAAAGGTATAGGCCAGTTGTTTTATACTATGTCCCTCAATTTGAGTTTGTCTAATGTTTCCTTCTAGTTAGGTTCAGATTGTGCATTTTTTCCAGTAATACCATGAAAGTGATGCTGTGTTGTCAGTATATCATTATCAGAAATCACAGGATGTTGGTTTGTATCATTTTGGTGATATTAACTTTGATCATTTCATTAAGGTACAATCAAAATGTAACTTGGCAAGATAAGCAAAGAGAACTTTTATAGTGGTGATATTTTTAAGGCCCACATTCCTGCCTCACTGAATTACTTGCTGTGTTTTCTGCATATCTATCTCACCTTCCCCAACTGGGAAACAAAACAAAACAAATTGGGCTTGTTTGTTTGTATTGGTGAAGAAACTGAGTGAAATTAAATGAATAAATAAAACAGATTTGTATTATTCTACTTACATCAATTTTAGGGGGTTTTATATCTATTTGCTGTGTTTGAAATTCTTCATAGCTTGTATGCAGACTGTCTTGTTAGATGATACTATATTTTAAAACTTATTTAAAGAATTGTTATGATATAGAATTTTAATATTTTTGTTAGTTCTTTTAAAGGTTTTAATACTTTCTTCCATTTTCTTGCAATGCTGAGCCTTATTCATATATTACTCCCATTGTTTTTATTACCTTTCTGCCAGATCAAATCTGGAATACTTTGTTATTTGTATACTCCTCTTAGATAAATTTTAAATTATGAAACATAAATGCAAAAAAGCACAATATTACATAAATACATGGTTTCAAGGAGAATTTTATTTTAAGGTGAGAAGGACTGTCCTAAGTCCTTTCCCCCTGCTTTCAGAGAAAGTATTCCTGAAAGATTAGAATGTGTCCTTTTAAAGTATTAATATTAAGAGAATTCCAGTCTCCTTAAGAAACCTATTCTAATGTAGAACACACTCTAGAAATGCTTTTTTTTTTGAGACAGAGTCTTACTCTGTTGCCAGGGCTAGAGTTGCCGTAGCATCAGCCTAGCTCACAGCAACCTCAAACTCCTGGGCTCAAGCAATCCTACTGCCTCAGCCTCCCGAGTAGCTGGGATTGCAGGCATGCACCACCATGCCCAACTAATTTTTTCTATATATTTTTAGTTGTTCAATTAATTTCTTTCTATTTTTAGTAGAGACGGGGTCTTGCTCTTGCTCAGGCTGGTTTTGAACTCCTGACCTTGAGCGATC
>CAUYRT010100694.1:0-10975 GCA_963574885.1 Lepilemur ruficaudatus | reverse complement strand
AAAATGTGTTCCAGGTCAGAAGAACCTCAACAAATAAATCAAGATAAAAATAGTCTTTGAGGCTAATCATATCATGTAAGTTGGTGTCAGTTGGAGCTATAGCATTATTAGGCATCTATCCAAAAGAGTATAAGACATTCTGTTATAAAGACATCTGGATGGAACAGTTTTAATATGCCACTCCTCCTTATCACCATCCTTTAGATATCAGTTCAAGCCCTCTGTTAAAATTTAATATCAGAATAGAAGGTATGTTCTGGTTGTGTTCTTTATAATGCACAGTAGAATAAGACTTTTTTGTTTTGAGTGGACATTTGTCTATAAATGCAGTCTAGACTTCCATTAACACATTGGTAATATTGTCATACTGTTGTCATTAGTCATTTTTGCACTTAAAAGAAAAGCTCTCTTTTTCAATAAGGTACTTGTGTGCCAAGTATTGCTCAACTTTTTTTTTCCATTGATTTTTTAACTTAAATTCCATCTTACAGTTGCATTCCAACTTTTTGGTGCTTGCTACCCTTGATTCTATCAGTTGAGGTACGGTATTGGGCATCTGTTCAAGTTTAGGATGATAATGTTTCCCTTTAAGGACTCCATTTTTTTTTTTTTTTACAGTCACAGGGTATTTAGAAAGTTAAACATACAATAGAAAGGTCACTTTTTGAACACAAATAGGCATTTTATCCAGTTCATGATGAAGCTCAGGAAAGAGCCTTTTCCTGCATGGAATACTCTCCCCTAATGACTGCACTGGAGCCTGCCAAATTTGGTGTCCGCCTTCCCTATTCCATGCCTTAGGCCAGTCAATCTCAAACTTTCATGGTTAAAGCACACATTGCTGGATCTTACCCCAGTTTCTGATTCAGTCGGTTCTAACAGGTTCCCAGGTGATGCTGATGCTGCTGGCTGGGGATGACTCTTTAAGAACCACCGGATTAGACCGACCTACCCTGTCTAATTACATACACAGTCTCCCCTTATTAAGTTTCCACATAATAATTATAATTACATTCCAATCTTATCTCCAAGAGAGTAAATTTAGGTTACCTTGCCTGAAGTTTTGAGTTCTCAAACATTTCAGTAGAAATTGATAACAACGTCATTTGGTTTAACTAAATAACAAAATTTTATTTACAAATTCCTGAGAGGTTGCTCATTGCTGTCCTAAAGTACTACCTAATTGCATGTTTGGATAGAAGTCACTGGAAGCATTGATTAACAGCATTGGATGAAGGCCAGAATCTTGTGCTGAACAGATATAGAGGACTATAGATTGATATTCCCCCTCTAATTAGCATTTTTCAACCAGATTCAAGTATGCATAATAATATTAGCAAATATTTCCCATGTTTGAATGACAATTTAATGAAATCCTGCTGAACTTTTAGATGAAATGTGGGCAATCACACATGTAGACTTAGAAAATGGGATCAATCTTGATTTAAATTCATAAACTATCAGAGAAATAAATTTAGTTTAGCAAAAATTTTAAAAAGTATTTATTATTATTTTTATTATTATTACTTTTACATATGTCACTGTAGTTTAAGAATGACAAAATTACTTTGAATTAGAGGACTTTCCTGCTGATTAATATCAAGATTTCAAGATTTTTCCCCCCCCAGGCTGTCCTTAAATTTCTGGGCTCAAGTGATCCTTGCACCTCAGCCTCCTGAGTAGCTGGTGTTACAGGAGCATGCCGCTGCATCCAGCTTCAACATTTTCTTTTTTGTACCTTCCATTTGTCATATGCCACTCAATTCATTGTTTTTCTCCTCATCCTTTTTCACCGTTAACTGACAGTGATTCCATGATTACTTTGAACAGTTTTTTCATACCCCAAAATCATCTAAATAACGTGTTACTATAGGTTAGATCATTCTTTTCCTTCTTCAGATAATTGTGCAGGGCTGTAGAGTTTGAAGATTCATCTCCTTGATACAAAATAATGAAAACTAGAAATTAAATAATCACCTATTTCTTTGGCATTCATTTACATGGTGCTGCTTCATCCTTTCTCATCCTCCTGTTTTTGGACACTTTTGTGGACCTTTGGATCTTACTTTCACAGGCTTCAGCATATTGTGGCGTTTAGCATATTGCTTCACTCAGTCCCCAGGAATCTCAACCACAAAGTGTTGTGGCTTTCAGTACCATCTATCCAAAGATGATTTTTAACTTTTTATTCTCCATTCTAGACTGAATCCCTGCTTATATATTCAATGGCACTTTTAACATGCACCGAACTGAACATCTGATTTTATTTCTAAACCTGCTGGCTCGTGCCATACCATGGTAATCTATTTCTTTTCTCTTTCTTTTTCCCTTCTGTCTTTGCTTCCCTTTCTTCTTTTGCATATGTTTAACATTGAGGCACGCCTGGTGTACAATGTAGTGCACAAAATCTTAGTTGCATAGCTCATTTAATCTTTATATGCGTGTGCACCTATGTAACCAGCACTCTAGAGGGCTCCCTCATGCCCTCACTCAATCAGCACCCTTCAAGGTTAAATCTATTTCTTTTCACAATTGCAGAACAGGTTTTTAAGACAATAGAAACAGAAGTCAATAGGGCTGAGTCACCATTTAATTTACAAAGTTATAAGGAGGTATTTTATATCTGACTACCACTGAACCACAGGTCTTAAACCTCCCATTGTCAAAAATAAGCACATTTCCATGAATGCGGAACAAGTAATCTACCTAAGACGTTTACATAAAGGAAATATTTCTTTTCAAATTAAATGTTTAGTATGAATACATTTTTAATCCACACTGTCAGTTAATTTTGTCTTGATCAGGAAGGAGCATTGTTATAGTGCTTAAAAGCATAGGACTTTGAGTCATGCTGTATAGATTGAGTCCTTGCTCTGTTGTTTCCTAGCTGATTGTGTCTGGACAAAGCACTTAATCCTCCTAAGGCTGTTTATTCATCTGCAAAATGTAGAGAAAGAACTAAGGGAAGGATAAAGTGCAAAAATGAATACGATTATCCCTTGGTATCTGTGGAGGGATTGGTTCCAGGACGTTTTAAAGATACCACAATCCACTGAAGCTCAAGTCCCTTGTATAAAATGATATAGTATTTGCTATAACCTACACACATCCTCCCGTATACTTTAGTCATCTTGAGATAATTTATAATACCTAATACAATGTAAATGCTATGTAAATAGTAATTATACTGTATTATTTAGGGGATAATGACAAGAAAGAAGTCTGTACACGTTCAGTACAGATGCAACCACCTATTTTTTTCCAAATATTTTTGATCTCCACTTGGTTGAATCCATGAATGTGGAACCCACAGATATGGAGGGCCGACTGTATAAGGAATTCGGCATAGCTCCTGGAATGTAGTGTGTTTGCTAATTAACTTTGGTACTATTAAGAGAAAACAGAGAAGTAAATTAAAATTTATTAAGAATCATTAGGATCTACTCCGTGAATATCTTATATAACTTACGTACCTAATTTCACTTAAAAAAGAGAGAAATCAAGTCAATTTGAAATTAATATCTGATGACATTTTAAAATTCTATATATAAATCAAGGATAATTTACATAACCACATTTCTCAATACCATAGTTTTAAGATAGTCATTACTTAAAATACATTTGTCAAAAATGAAAAAAAGATAGTCATTACTTTTATGTGTGAGTGCGTGTGTGTATATATACACACACGTATATAGTTTTCCCCTCTAATTGCTACTGAAAGATATAGAAACTCTAAACCTTCTGTTCAATTCAACTGGGTGTCCTGTCCTTAGGCCCATAGGGATATTTTTTTTATGTGTACTAGCAGATCTTGTCACCTCCCCATAGCATCTGCCCTTTTCCTATTCTTCTACTCTGGCCCCTTTCCCAGATCTGAGATGCTAAGGGCTTGATGCCCGGGAACTCTCTGTGAGCACATGGCCAGTAGTTCCCTATCTCAGAGATGAGTTTGTCTTCCGGACCCCACTAAGTTCCCAATGGCTGCTGTTGCCTCATCAGCTTCCACTGCCTTTGCTGCTGGCTACCAACATTGCAGTGATCACAGTGGATACTTCATGTAGTCAACCTGAAAAAGGTGTTTTCTGGAAGTTTCTCTAACTTAAAGCCATACTGTGTCCCATTTAAGAGTGGCAAGACTGCATTTCTCCCTTTGGTGTTAAATTTTATATCATTTTATGAATAATTTTTGCCATCCTAAACAATGGTGGTGTCCCCAGTAACCAGGAATTTCTAGTTTCAAAATTATCCACTAATGATGAGAGGGATTCTTTTTGCTTTGTTTACTGCTGTTATATTTCCCTAGCAGCTATATTTATCTTTGTATGTTAAAAACCATACAATCACACTGATACCTCCAATTTTAATACAACATCTTGGGATTTAGTCCCATATTCCCCCTTTTCATATATGTAAATTTCTTCTCCAATACTGAGAAACCTGGTTCCCATTATTCATAACTCATTTGTTAATTTGTAGAATACACAGGCTGTTGTTTGAAAATTACTAACCCATGTGTCTATGATAAAAAGCAAACAAAACCTTACCCGTTGGAGTTGAATATTTGTTTACAGCTCCTTTTCTCTTTATCCTGAAAGCTTGTAGCCCAATATGGCATTCAAATATTCATTAGATTGGCTCTTTCTTTCCCCACTCTTTACTGTGATTATTTTATTTATTTGAAATATAGTTTTTTTATGAAATATAGTTTAATTTTTTGTCTCTATTCCAATTTTGGACTTCTCCCCACTCTTAATTGTATTAATTATATTTTATTTCAAAGAGTATGTGAAACATTAACATAATTCACAAGCTGAAACTATACAAAAAGAAATACTCAGAGAAGTTTCACTCCTCCCAACTGCTTTTTCCTACCACTTTGACACCCTCTGTCCTACTCACCCCATTCTCAGCCACCCACTGTATACAGCTAGTCTCATTAGTTTCTAGTATACTCTTCTTATGTTGCATATACATTTTGCATAGATGTGAAGTTACCTGTCTATTTTCATATTTATCATTCTTTTGATACAAAAAGTAGAATACTATAAACGCTTTTGCACTTTGCTCTTTCATTAAAAAACATATTCTAGGAATTAGGCAAGACGTGGTGGCTCACGCCTGTAATCCTAGCACTCTGGGAGGCCAAGGCGGGCGGATTGCTAAAGGTCAGGAGTTCGAAAAAACATATTCTAGGAATTAGTCCACATGAGTTCATAAAGATCCTTTTTATTATTATTTTTATTTTATTTTATTTTGAGACAGAGTCACACTCTATTGCCCGGGCTAGAATGCAACCTCAAACTCCTGGGCTCAAGCAATCCTTTTGCCTCAGCCTCCTGAGTAGTTGGGATTACAGGCATGTGCTACGATGCCCGGCTAATTTTTTTATATATATTTTTAGTTGGCCAATCAATTTCTATTTTTAGTAGAGACGGGGTCTTGCTCTTGCTCTGGCTGGTTTCGAACTCCTGACCTTGAGTGATCCTCCAGCCTTGGCCTCCCAGAGTGCTAGGATTACAGGTGTGAGCCACCACGCCTGGCCCTTTTTATTATTTTTAAAAGCTGCCCAGTAATCAATTGCATGGATGCACCATAGTTTATTCAACGGTTCAACTCTGTGTGTATGTGCAATGGATTATTTCTAGTATTTTATAATTACAGATAATGTCTCAATGAATAATCCTGCATATATGTATTTTAATATTCTTGGAAAAACAATATGAATTCCAAGAAGAAAATTGAAGATGAATTCCAAAAGCGTTAATGGATTAAAGAGTGAATGCATATATATTTTGACAGATATTGCCAAATTTCCCTCCAAACACCTGTGCCAGGGTTTCCCTGCTTTTAAATGAAAATAACAATAAAAGAATTTAATTAATTTACATACAATTATCAGCACTGAGTATAAGCCTAAAAATTTGATTTTAAACTTATATTTAATGAAAAATATGCATAAATTATTAAATAAAATATGTTGAATGAATGTATTCAATTAGCATAGTCTATAGAACATTGAAAAAGCATTAAAATCATTGTCAGGCTATTAGTATTTTCATTTTCTTATGTTGTTTTCTGCCAGAGATAACATTATCTAACTCTTTCTGACCCTTTAGATCACTAGAGCATCACAGGATGTATTTTTCAGCAACTTCTGCTGAATATTTTATAGACTTATTTGTGCAGTTTTGCTTCTTTTTTAAGTGTATGTGTAGATTTGCTTTTCCATTTTCAAGCACTAAGTCTATATTGGTTCTTATTCTTCTCTAAACAATACGTTTTATTAAAATTATAGAATTTTTTATATAATTTGTATACAACTTATAATTGTAAAAGTTAATAGGTATAATTAAAATTAACTTTTGACATGGAAATCGCCAGTAAAAGATATAGTTATTTGACTGTTCCTTTCCACTGTCTTTTAAAACCAGACAGCAATATAGTATTTCTTTTGCAGACAAAATCTTGCTATTCTAAATATTTATTGTACTGTTTCCTATTTGTTATAACTTCTAGGTTCACAATTTCTGTCTAGATTTTGTATAGTTATATAGTTTTATCCCTTTTCATGAATAATTTTTTTGGAAAAATAAACCTGAGTGGGTTTAATTATATGTTTTTAGAAAATTTTTTATTTATAATAAATAGCTTTATCAAGTCCAGAAAAATTTTTGATCCTATTTTGTATGTGCCATATTCTCACTATATGCCTTCATAGTCCATCAATTTTTAAAAATTCTTAAGCATAATTTTAAATTTAACCTTTACCTTTCCCCCCATTCTAGATTACCTCAGTTTTAGTACAGGTTATGACAGTGATATGAGGTAGCTAGAGTCTGTTTGGAGAATATGCATCCTGCACATGAAGTGTCTGTGGTCAAACATTGCTTTTTAAACTTCCAGTGATAAAGTGACATTTAAATAGCCCATCTCCTCCCTTTTCTGTTACAGGTATAAAACACTCTGTCGGGCCCTGAGAATACAGCTGTGAATAAAACAAATGAGATCCTTGTGTTCAGGGAGTTCACATTCTAGAAGAATTTCGTCTGTCTTGTTCCTAGCTGTATATTCAGAGCCGGGCAGAGTGTGTCACGCATAGGAGGAATTCAATAAATATTTGTGAAACAAAGAAATTATATATAATATTTTTCATCTTATCTTTTGAGAAAAATCACTTTTAGAACTTAGGTTACTTTTGCTAGTTCATGCTACTTACATGTAACTTTTAGTGAAATATTATTCAACAATGAAATATTTAATAGTGAAATGACATTCATAGCACAAACTTTTCCCTTTTTAGCATCTGTCGGTATTTCTAAAACTTGTCTAAAGAAGAAAACTAGACTTTCAGACCCATTTATGAAAACATGCTTTATGACTGCATGAAAGATTCTCCTTCACTAAATTTTTAAATAACAAATTAATCATAAGATCTTGTGAGAAGGAGCTGACTCATTAAATGATCTGTGTAATTGGTGCACTAAAATTAATCCAATGAGCTTCAGATGTAGCAGTAAAAAGCAATCTTTGAAGGAAGATAGATGTCTACTTTTTACACTAATAGAACCTAAATTGTTAATACTATATCTTGGAGAAACATGGACTTCATTTATTCATACGGTTCTTAAACAGTGCATGGAGGAGACCTAAGCTGCATCTAGAGATGGCTCTAACCTCTGCAAAGAGCACGGAGGGATTAGAAGAAATGATGAGTAACTCCAGGTTACTTACTCACACATTAACTGAAGATACTTCCTCTTTCCTTTTATATACATTGAGCTTCTAAATTTTCTAAGCAGCAAGTTTGCATTCCTAGAAACTTGAAATACAGTGTTCTAGTCCAAAAAGCTTGTTATGCAAACAAAGGCAAATGGCCAAACAGTACACATGCCGAAACTGCTAGAATAGTGACATTTGGGGAAAACTTATAAAGCAGGATCAGCAACAGATGATGGTTACCCTGTTGTCCATCACCATCTGGGTCAGTGCAAAGAGTTACAGTAGGTTCTGAAATCAGACTCTTAGAGATTTCTATCCTTGGGCCCTGGAGCCTTTAAGTTGCATGATCACAAGTCCCCTTGTGTACTCAGGGGCTAGGATCCAGGAATAAAATGAACCTCACTCCAGTCCCATCATGCTATCTTTGTCTTCTGTACTGGGGAAGGCTTGGAGAACAGTGACCATTTCCCTAATGTGAGAGCAGAGGCCTGGGATCCAAGCCTGTGGTCAAAGACATATGACATAACAAACTAACAGTGGTGTCAGGCACACCTGTGTTCATGGCTGTGGAAATACCAGCTCTTCCTGTGAAATGCTGAGGGATTAGCATTCAAGCTTTGAGGAATTGATTGTCTAATCTCTGGGCCACAGCTTTTTGCCATGGAGCTTTGTAGGGGGTTAGTTCCATCCCTGGGAGGTCAGCCTGCAATGGATCCGTCTTAAACAAGCAAACTCCTACTTTCACTCTAGTTTTTCTTTTCTTTTTTTTATTTCAATAAATTTACTATTTAATCTTAATTTTATGTCATTAAAACAAACTGAGCTACAGTCCTGAAAAATTATGTGACTTGCATATTAATAATTGGGAAAAAGCTTGAATAGTTTTTAGTTGTCATTCCATTTAGAAAAATATATTTGTTTTTGGATTATACAATGCTTCTTCTGTTAATACTAGGAGGCTTTAAGATAAGGATGTTTCTTTTTATTATTATTACCATTTTTTAAAGCTAGTCAAGTACAGCAGTGAGAGTGAAGAAGGAACGAAGATATCTGTAACTGGTTGTAATCAATTAGTTGTAGACAGGCAACTCTGGGACCAAAGGAAAGTCCCCTGGGAAGTGCAGTCTATTAATATTTATCCATGCATTCTACTGAATAAAACGCAGACATGTATGTGTGTGTGTGCATGTGTGCGTGTGGACTGCATTTGGACTGGCCAAGGATGCTGACAAGAGATAATTGTTAATAGCTTGGACATGTTTAATGAGATGGTCTAATTTGAGCCTATCATGCCTTAAATTATCACCACGGCTAGCCTAGTGTTATGCTTGAAATTGTACCATTACAAACCAAGTGATATGATTAAAATAAAAATGGAATCCACAGGAGGCTCCTGTTAAAATTTTTTTTATTACAAAAATGCATTAAGCCATTATCTGCTGTAAGTGATTTGCTGAGAATTTATTAGCAACCTCGCTATAACTAGCTGGACCTTGAAAGAACAGGCAATAAAACAGTTATGTTCTGATGAGACAGTATTCTAAAAACAGATCTTACCCTGTTAATATTAATTCTTTTCTTCTTTTTTTTTTTAATTTCAAAATATGGGGGAAATGTTAATTCTTGGGTGGGGATTGTCTTTACATTTTTTAGAATATTCTGAATACCATTAATTTCAACATTGAGAACCCATTTCTAAAATGACAAATTAACAGGACACTGATTTCACAAAAAGTCCATTTTTAAATTTCATTATTTTTATTTAAAAAGTCTTGTGTATTGGTTAAGGTATTGGTAATTGAAATATTTGTAGCAGTTACCTCTCTAGTTTTCTCTGAGTAAACACCAGCTGTATACACTGGATTATGAATTTCTGATTAAAGAAAATGACTGTTTCTAAAGTGTAGTTTAAAACTAACACACATATCTAGATCACACTGTTTATGCTATACTATTTTAATGAAATTCTATTAAAGACATCAAAACACCCCCATTCTTGGATTCCCATTGTAATTTATATGTAGCTCTAGTATGGTAGGTATCATATTGGATTATGATTGCTTATATATTTATTATTTCCCTTCCTTATAAGTCTTTTAATGCTATGGAAAGACCCTGAATTACTTGTTTTATTAGACCATAGTAAGTCTTCGGCAGATAAATTATAGCTATACCACAGATAATAGCATTGCTTATTAGTTACTCAGTTACTCACTACATGTCAAGCAGTATTTTAAATAACAGACTAAGCAACTCAAAATATTACTGAAACTAGTTATATAGTTTAATGATATGACTGGATAAAGATAGGCATAAGAATAATTGTCTTTAAAAAATAATAGCAATGACATATTAGTCATTAAAAATGTATCATTACTATAACTATAAAAATTTTACATTTTTATAAATAAATTTTATTAAAAAGGAATAAAAAAATATATATGAAGAAACATTATATATGAAAAAAAAAATTTTGAGACAGAGTCACACTGTCTCCCAGCTGGAGTACAGTGGCATCGTTGTAGCTCACAGAAACCTCAAACTCCCAGACTCACATGATCCTCCCGAGTAGCTGGGACTACAGGCCCATACCACCACACCCAGCTAATTTTTGCATTTTTTGTAAAGATGGGATCTCATAGTCCTGAGCTCAAGCAATCCTCCCACCTCAGCCTTCCAGAGTGCTAGGATTACAGGCCTGAGGCACTGTGCCCAGTCTCAAATGTTATCTAAAAGCACGAAGTATACTCTGAATAAATGGAGTAAATTACTGTATTCTCAGACAACATGGGCTAATATAACTTTTAATGAGAATGCCACCCCTTTCTTAACAAAAAGATGACACATTCACTCTCCTATATATCACCCCTGCCAGAGAGAAACCACGTTAGTGGACAGTGTGAGGGTATTTTCGAAGTAGGAAACAAAGATGAGCATATAAAATGAAACTCCCAGCTGTGTAAGAGCATCTTCTACCCTTACCATTTTCATACCTACTTATTTGGAATTAATAAATACATCAAAAATTTAATTTGCAATAGGGAACATATTAATGGATTTTCCTAAAGTTATATAATTTATATTGTTTATTTGTTAAAAAGCTTCTGCACAACTAAGGAAATAATTAACAGAGCAAATAGAAAACCTCAGAATAGGAGAAAATATTTAAAACCTACACATCTGATAAAGGTCTAATATCTAGAATCTATAAAGAACTCAAACAAATCAGCAAGAAAAAAATTAACAACCCCAT